>JAODAL010062002.1:0-19992 GCA_025379985.1 Phyllomedusa bahiana | reverse complement strand
TTGTTCCCCCAATAATCCTAAAGTGTCTGTGGAAAGGGCCCTATACCAGTTTCGGGGGGCATTTTAATGTTTAAATGCTCGGGCTCTACTATTGACACATCCGAGATATAGTAAACTTCACAGCTCCCCAATGTCTGTTTCTGACAGGGTCTTTTTTTTGCGGAGATTTGCAGATTTGTATGCGACGGGGGGTAAAGGAACATTTAACATCCCCCCTCGCTGTTTAATTAGCATACACAGTTTCAAAGACCTCGGGCCCTCCCCCACTCATAAAATAAACCCCCCCCTTTTCCCTCCAGGGAAAAAACCAATACAGCTGATCCGGGACCTGGAACAGACCTGGGCGGGCCTTTACAATTTTTAAAACCTCTGGCAGAAAACCCCCCTTTCTCCTCCGCCTTATAGAAGTTTCCAGAGAAGGGGGTCTGTCTGTTTTTCTGGGGGGAGGGGGGGAAGGGGAGGGGGGAAAAGGCAGACAAAAAAGCAGGCCCTGAATTAAAAAAAAATCCTAGGGCGGCCAAAGCCCTGAGGTAGGCTGAAAAGCTTGAAAGGGAGAAAAAACCCCTTTAAAAGGGCAAAACTGACCAAAAAACTAAACGGGTTTTGCCTGATAAAGCCCTGCCACAAAAAGGCTGGAAAAAAAAAACTGAGAGCTCGGGTTTGGAAAACATTAGTGACATAGTGTGGAGGTACGGCGGCACCACCCCAGCATGGGGGTCAGACAGGGGCAAAAATGACATTCGGGGGTGGAAAAACCCCCCCAGGAATAGGCCACAGATTTGGCACAATGACACATTTTTTTGGGGGGGGGTTGGCGGCAGCACTGAGGTCATGAGGGGCACAATGACAATCGGGAAAGGTGTCAAAAAAAAAGGAGAAGGCCACAGAGGGGCCCCAATGACAGAAGGGGAGGTTGACGGGGGGCGGGAAAACAACAGCATGGGGGGGTTCAAAAAAAAAAAAGGGGGGGGGGGGGGGTTAAACAATGACACAGTGAAATTTCCCCATGGCACCACCCAAAAACCCAAAACAGCACATGGGGGTCATAAAGGGGCAAAATTACGGGTTTTTAGGGTGGCCAAACCATTCCCGGAAAAGAGGGGTTGGGGGGCAGTTTTGGAGAAACTGGAAAGCGGGATGTGTGGAAACAGGGGTGGCAGAATCAGAATAGGGGGCTGGGCAGGTTTTTTTTAAAACCCAGACTCTTTTCTCACATTTGGGGGTGGGGAAATCATGGCTGATTTTAAGTCTGACGCCAAAGGCTTTGGTGGGGTTTGGGAATCCGGGCCCCGGCCCCACGCCTGATTCATTTTGACAAAGGCAGTCGTTCCACATTTCCCGTAAAAAAAGCGGGTTCCCTTTGGGGGTAACGAGGGCCCCCCGGGCCTGCCTGAACACCCCCCTGATCCCCCACAACTCTGGCCGGGAAACAGTTCTCCACTGCAAACTCCAAGTTCGGCCCACACATACATTTTTGGGCTGCCCAGTAGTCCACAAACTTCTAACTGGGGTGGCAGAGTGCTGTCCCAAGTAGGCCACCACCTGTTGGTTTCAAGGTCGCTCCAGGTCCTGCGACTGCCCTCCTCACTAGGCGGTGAAGGAAGCTGCTAAACAGTGACTCCAGACTTAGGTTGCTGCTGATGGAGCTGTACTGCACCTACCCCCCCCCCACCTTCCCCCAGAAGCCGCAGCAGTAGTACGTGAACGCTAAAAGAACCCCCCCCGGTCAGACCTCTCAGAAGAGGGACATGCCGCACATGGCAGCGGCCCAAACTGACTACGGGGGATTTCCTTATAGTATCTGAGTTTGTCCTCCCTCCAATAGCTGGAAAAAGGCTCCCATTTTGGACCGGTAGCGAGGCCAATGGGGTGGAGAGCCAGAAGTCATCCCCTCCCGGGATGCTGACTATTCGGCTGTCACTAGCCAGCAAATCAGCATGATGCGGGCTATCTGCACAAGTGACTCCGGAGGGCTCCCTGCCTCCATCTCCACTGAATACGCCACGGGCTTGCGGTTCAGCTGCTTCGTCTTCCTCATCTCCATCTACCTCCTCCAGCTGCTCCTGCTCCTCCTCTCTTGTCACCTGGGTAGAAAATCCCCTCATTTCACCAGACCATGCTTCTGCTCCAATTCTCCTCCCTCCTCCTCCATTTCAGTCCCCACCGGACTCATGGGGCCGCGAGATTAGTCGCCACGTGTGTAGCCCCCTGCCCAACAGATTTTTCAGCATCTGTTTCAGACATGAAGCAGTGGAATGACGTTATTCATCCGTAGTCCTGGCGACTGACAAATAACGGGGCCTCCTCGAATGGCCTCAACAAACGGCGGGTTGTCACGCATGAGCTGCCACTGGCTGAAATCAAAGTTACACAGGGGAGTATTCCTGTCCGCCTGGATCATCAAAAAATCGTTAATGGCCTTTCTCTGTTCATACAGTCGGTCTAACATGTACTGGCGACTGCCCTCCTCACTAGGCGGGTGAAGGAGCTGCTCATCAGTGACTCCAGACTTAGGTTGCTGCTGATGGAGCTGGTACTGCTCAAACCCCCCCCCCCCACCTTCCCCCAAAAGCCGCAGCAGTATTACGTGAGCGCTGAAGAACCCCTCCGGTCAGACCTCTCAGAGGAGGGACGATGCCGCACATAGGCAGCGGCCAACTGACTATGGAGGATTTCCTTATAGTATCTGAGTTTGTCCTCCCTCTCAATAGCTGGGAAAAAGGCTCCCATTTTGGACCGTAGCGAGGGTCCAATAGGGTGGAGACCAGAAGTCAACCCTCTGCCGGGGGATGCTGACTATTCGCTGTCACTACCAGGCAAATCAGCATGATGCGGGCTATCTGCACAAGTGACTCCGAGGGGCTCCCTGCCTCCATCTCCACTGTATACTGCCACGGGGCTTGCGGGTCAGCTGCTTCGTCTTCCTCATCTCCATCTACCTCCTCCAGCTGCTCCTGCTCCTCCTCTCTTGTCACCTGGGTAGAAAATCCCCTCATTTCACCAGACCATGCTTCTGCTCCAATGTCCTCCTCCTCCTCCTCCATTTCAGTCCCCACCGGACTCATGTGGCCACGAGGTGTAGGCGCCACGGGTGCAGTCCCCAGCCCAGACAGATTTTTCAGCATCTGTTCCAGGACATGAAGCAGTGGAATGACGTAATTCATCCCGTAGTCCTGGCGACTGACAAATAACGTGGCCTCCTCGAATGGCCTCAACAAACGGCAGGTGTCACGCATGAGCTGCCACTGGCTGAAATCAAAGTTACACAGGGGAGTATTCCTGTCCGCCTGGATCATCAAAAAATCATTAATGGCCTTTCTCTGTTCATACAGTCGGTCCAACATGTACAGGCTGGAATTCCAACGGGTGGAAACATCGCATATCAGAGTGTTTTGGGGGAGGCCGTTCTGCCGCTGCAACTCGAGGAGGGTGTTCCTGGCTTTGTAGGAATGGATGAAGTGCATGCACAGTTTCCTGGCCAGTTTCAGAATCTTCTGAAGATCGGTGGAAGACTTCAGGAACCTTTTCACAACCAGATTGAACACATGCGCCATGCAGGGCGCATGGACCATCCCTCCTCGGTGCAGCGCATACACCATGTTCCTCCCATTGTCCGTCACCATGGTTCCAATTTGCAGTTGGCGCGGAGAAAGCCACACATCGAGTTCTTGCTGCATGACGCGGAGCAGTTCCTCCCCTGTGTGACTTCGTTCGCCGAGGCAAGCCAGGTGTAGAACTGCGTGACACCGCTGTGCCCTACACATGTGGTATGATGGAGCAGTACTTGTGGAGGCTGAGATGTGGTGGTGGTGGGAGAGGAAGAGGCGGGCATTGGTGCAGGAGCCGCAGTTTGACAACGTGGAGGAGAAAGCGGCGTCTCCTGTCCAAGTTGTTGGTGTGCCTGGGCAGGAAGCACATTCACCCAGTGGGCCATAAAGGACATTGTACTGGCCTGACCGTAGTTACAGCTCAGACGTCCGCGCTGCCATGCACCTTGGAACAAACCGATAAGCTCAAGGACTGGCCCACCTTCTGTTCTACATATTTATGAAGTGCTGGTACTGCCTTTTTGGAAAAGAAATTACGGCTTGGAACTCTCCATCTCGGCTCCGCACAAGCCATTAGTTCTCTGAACGGTGCAGAGTCCACCATTTGGAAATGTAGGGCTGCAGTACCAACAACTTGGACAGGAGCATGGTCAGCTCCTGCACCTTAGGATGGTTGGACACATATTGTTGTCTCTTTGCAATCGCCTCGCTGAACGACTGCTGGCGCCATGAGTAGCGAGGAGCAGGAGCATCTGGACCGGGAGATGATGTCAAAGAGAAACAGCTCCCTTCTGCAGAGGTGGTGGAGCCTTGACTGGCTGCAATGGCATGCGTGCCACTGGCCGCTGCTGCTGCTGTTGCTGCGGCGGCAGGATGGACCACCACATCTGAGCCATGTTTCTCCCAGGCCACCGGATGGTGACGCTGCATGTGTTGACGCAGGGCCGTGGTGCCAACGTTAGCTCCCTGGCCACGCTTCACTTTCTGCCCACAGATTCTACATATACCCATATTCAGCTCCTCCGGTGTCTTAGCAAAGAACTGCCACACCGCCGAGTATCGGATTTTTCCGCCAACGCTCCACACTGAGTGACTACTACCGCCACTGCCTCGCTGAGCCCCTGTGCCGCTACTTTCTTGGACCTGCGAAGCGTTTTTTTTACCCCATGGCCGCTTGGCTCCCGACCTCACACTGCTGCTATCCTGCTGACTCACGGCCACACAACCCACTTGCTCGCTGCGCCGCTGACGCCCTCTTCTCCTGACGATAATGAAGCCCTTGACTCACCCGCTCCCAAGTGCGGTCGGCTACATCATCATCTATTTGTGTTTCATCGTCACTGCTGTCCTCATCACCGGTCTTGGTATGCAGAGGCTGACCTCTCACAACATGACCTCCCATGCCATTCTCCACATCTATACTTTGCCGCCTACTGCAAGAAGCAGGGGATATTGGCCCCATTTCTTCGCTGTCAATTAGCTGCTGACTGCCCTCCTCAAATTGTTCATCCTCGCTATATAGTAGCGCTCAGCCCAGACCACATAGTAGATCTCTGGCTGAGGGAACTGGATGGGACAGAGGCGGGCTGAGGACAGGTGAGGGCCGCTGACCCACTCCCGGGACATGCCAACTAAGGGTTGTGTCTGACGTTCCCACCGACTCGTGGCTGGGGTTGTCAGATGTCATCTGGGAGGAAGTGGATGACCTAGTCAACTAATCAAGAACCATTGGGTTGCTGAACAATACACGGCCGCTAGATGACAGCGGCAGTTGTGGCCTCACCGAGTGACCCCTGCTGCGATGTCCCCTTGCTTTGCTGCGACCTGGGCCTGGAATGTTTGTGCCTCTGCCACTCGCAGGTGAAGAGCCTGCACTCTCTGTCTGACATACTGTTTGTTCTAAAATGTACAGACACTGTTTGATGAAGATATCTGTATATGATAAATACACAGAGTCACAGATTCCACCTTTCTTCCAGTGGTAGAAAAAACGGCCCAAAATATTATTCACAGAAGAAAACTAACTAAGATGGCCTTACTATTAAAAAATAACCTTTAATTTATATCTATTAAAATACACACAATGGCCACAGACACAAATCTCAATACCAATTTTACCACAAAAAAGCACACAGTCCCAGGGAAAAGGGATATATCTAGATAAGATACAATGGATAATATCAAATAACAATATCTACAATAACCCTACAATTGCACCCTACCTGCACGGACAGAGTAATCGTCCCGAAAGGGACGGCCCCATCCAACGATGGCTAATGCTGTAATACCCTAACACTTATAATGTAAAATACCCTGGGAAGTGTATTACTGTGTATATCTATACAGATGAGATACCTGAAAAGATATTGCATACGATACTAAATAGAAGGCATACACAGTACTAGGAACAGAATATGTCCTATTTCAAGGATAGGTTCCTTAGATAGACTTTCTGCATTCCTCTAATTACCAGTATCCATCTATAATATTGCGGATATACACTTTTCTGGAGAGCAAAGATAGTCCTTAGTGAGCTGATCAGGTACACTCCATGTCTCCCGACGCGTTTCCCCCCTCCCATATATAGGGGTTCCTCAGGGGATTCTCGATCATGGCACCAAAGAGTAAAAAATTCCCTCAAAGATAGAGGACTCAGAATCGAGTCACTCCATATCACAGTGGACAAGGGTAATTATGGTAATTATGATAAATACACACCCTGTATTTGACTCCAAATGAACCCAGTAACAAGCTTGGGTAACCCTTGGATATAAATTGCGCTCCACAAATGGGCAGGAAAAATTGACTTGTATGTGCCGTTTAAAAACTCTGAGTATTTTACTGAATGTAAAATCACAAACAGGCTTAATTAACCTTCGGATATGAATTATGCTACAGAATTTCTTCTGTGGCGGTGAAAAAGAAAGTTGTAAGAAAGATGTAAATTGCGCCAAACAATTGAGCCACCACAAACGAGTAGCTTGGTAGCTTGTTACAATGGCGTGTTGTTTACGCCACACAACAAGAGAAAAAATTGTAATTAACCTTCGCTTGTGAATTATGCTACAGGAAAAATTTATTTTTTGGCGGTGAAAGACGGTTTATTTTAATCACCACAGCAGCAAAACAACGCTTAATTAACCCCTGGATGTAAATTGCGGCAAACGATTGAGCAACCACAAACTACCAGCTTTGTAGCGTGTTACACTGGCGTGATTTGTACGCTACACAACAAGAGAAAAAATTTTAATTAACCTTCGCTTGTGAATTATGCTACAGGAAAAATGTCTTTTTTGGCAGTGAATGACGGTTTATTTTAGTCACCACAGCAGCAAAACAACGCTTAATTAACCGCTGGATGTAAATTGCGCCAAACAATTGAGCAACCAGAAACTACCAGCTTTGTAGCGTGTTTTTTACGCTACACAACAAGAGAAAAAATTGTAATTAACCTTCGCTTGTGAACTATGCTACAGGAAAAAATTATTTTTTGGCGGTGAAAGACGGTTTATTTTAGTCACCACAGTAGCAAAACAACACTTACTTAACCCCTGGTTGTAAATTGCGCCAAACAATTGAGCAACCACAAACTACCAGCTTTGTGGCGTGTTACAATGGCGTGTTTTTTACGCTACACAACAAGAGAAAAAATTGTAATTAACCTTTGCTTGTGAATTATGCTACAGCAAAAATTTATTTTTTGGCGGTGAAAAAGACGATTTCTTTTAGTCAACACAGCAGCAGAACAACGCTTAATTAACCCCTGGATGTAAATTGCGCAAAAGAATTGAGCAGCCAAAAATGAAGTGGTATTTGTATTGTAAAAATGCTGTTTCTTTAAAATAAAATACAACAGGAAAAGGCTTTGATCCCCTTGGTTTTTCAATGTGCTGTGAGCGTGCTTTAAAATGTATATAAAGCTCCCTGGACCATCGATTCAGACCCTTCCCCCAAAAAATCAGAAATAGAAGCAGTCTTGAGAAAGCTGGACCCCCCCCAAAAATCGTGTATAAAAATGATTTCTTCGTAAGAGTTTACAAGCAGCCGCGGCAGCCCCTTCCCCTAATCAGTACGTGAGAGGGTTGAGCCCCCCAGGTCGCGCCCGGATTATTTTTGGGGGGGGGTGACGTCACGAACCCCGCGGTCTTGGTTTCTCTTGCCTGTTGCGGCTATGCCCTTCTTCCTCCAGAGTGCTTTGCCCCATGTAAGCCATGTGCTCGCAGCCATTTTTCAATCAAAAGCACACTTCGTTCACCGAAGTACCCAAACTTCAACTTTGTTTAGAACGAAATTTTTCCCGAATTCTAAACGAATTCCACATAGTTAGAATCAAAACGCCCATCTTAGTTATACCAAAACTTCTGCAGTCTTATTTTTTAAAGAAATTTGTTGTATCCTTGGTGGTCTAGGGCAGACAAACGGTATATAAAAGTATATCTGCAGTTTTAAAGGGTTTCCAAAAAGGGCTGCTGGTTTCAGATTTTCCCGATTTTTAAGATTATGTTAGGGTATCCCTTTTTCATTAAATATGTTACTGAATGTTTTGGGTTGGTTCATTCTGTTTCTGGTTCCACTCAGGGAAACTTGTTGCGAGGTGGAAAAAAGAATTCTTTGGCTGCGGTAATTTTTCCCTTATACCGGAGGGATCTTGTGATGGAGGTTCCAATGGGAACCTCCGACGCAAATGTGAACCAAGACTTAAATATGCTGGATTGTAAGTGTGTGGACAGGAGAGAAGAGCAGTCACACCTTTACATTACCTTAATCAGGCTGTTATGTTGTTATTTTTTTAAAGAAAACACACATATATAATAGAAAGTGCATTTGAGGAATTGCTGGTTATATAGTATATTTCCATAGTTTTTTTAAAACTTTGTTTTTACCTATAGGAATAATATCAAACACATATCAAATATCGAATGTATAGTAAAATATAGAAATGTTAGAGTTGTGAGGGGGCTAGGTATGTGCTGTAAATGCACAAAAATAATGTTGTGTTGATATTGGATTGCGTAAGGTGGTTGATTTTGTTGTACATTTAAATTTATATAATTCCCGTAATTTTAACAATTTTTCACCGTTGTCATTTTTATAATAGCAACATACAAGGACAACATAAATTGCATTACTTCTCACACATCCTCCTCGCTTGAAGCTTACAGTCTTTTCTTACTAAAGTACAAATACAAATGGACAAAACAAACAATGTTGATCCCATCATAAATCATCTCCTTATATCTATCTAACAATCCATCAGTAAATGTGAGCAATAAAACTAGCAAAGTTCCTAATGATGGCCATTCGCATGGATTAAAAACCATCCAAAATGGACACTTTTAACTGCTTCAGCCATTTATTATTTCAAAATCTTAGTACAACAATTGTTTGTGATGGCCAGCAACAGACTATTGTTTGGCAAAACAGTAGTCTTTCAGTTCAAGTTTTTAAACTTTTGGAAAAAGTTTTGATTTTTTGGAAAACTGCATTTTTGGTAGTGCAGAGTCCTAGCTATTTTCCCTTTAGTTTATTTGATATAATCAAAGTTTTAATAATATTAACAAGAAAAAAACGTCAAATAGAGTAAGGTGGCTAGTGTTTGAGGATTTTTTTTCGACAAAGTTGAAATCGGCAAGGGTTTTTATGGTGATCGAAATTTCCAGATCATGCGATAATTAAGGTTAAAATCTGTGCATAATCTATTAAGATCGCGTGTTCGGCGCCTTCCTGTTAATTTTCGGCGGCCAGCAAATGAGATTTACAGATTAGAGCAGGGTGAGATGTGTGTGCGACGTCATGTCTGGGCATGTGTGTGGTTGCGATTGGCTGGAAAAATCACATGACCTAGGTTTTAAATAGAAACAGCGTTTCCTGTTTCAGCATCAGTGTTCTCTCAGCGTCAATAGGGATGATAAGGACCTGCGCTCTGCATGTGGCCCAAAACAAGCTCAGCGAAATTAGTTATTTCTGCACAGAGAAACTCTTCTATTAGCTGTGATCTTCCCCCCCCCCCCTTTCCCCCCCTTTCCAATTTAGTTAGATTAGAGATTTGATCATTTTATGTAGTTAGCTAGAGAATTTTAATGCAGCTGTACGCTGTATATTCACGGAGGGTGGGGGCGCGGGGGGGGGAGGGAGGGAGGGGGGGGCCGCGGGCGAACCACAGACAAGCTCTTATCTATAAAAGAACATGGATAAAGTTCGACAAGACTTAGTGTAGACATTGTAGTGGAATATCGTTTATTATTAAACCAGTTTGCTATTGAAAATTATTTCCTGGATATTGGGCCGCCTGAGCTTATATTGGATAAACATCATTTCTTGTAACTGCAGGTCTCTTTGTTAGCTGCAAACTCCCTTTTATTATCAGTATACAATTCAGATAGGTGTTCAAATTTTACCCTATTACACTGTGATCTGTGGACTATTATATCCACCATTGCCACTTGAATGTACAAAAACAGCAATCTTGTAGTCAGGCACAGGTTGTTTGTTGCCAAAAAAATCGTATGTATCGTACGAAAACATCACAGTTACGGTTTTTTTGACTTGTGCGCACCCTAGCCTGTTCTTTGACGCAGCATCTACAGAAATCTTAAACAGCAATTCTATATTCAC
Organism: Phyllomedusa bahiana; assembly: GCA_025379985.1. Classification (NCBI taxonomy): domain Eukaryota; kingdom Metazoa; phylum Chordata; class Amphibia; order Anura; family Hylidae; genus Phyllomedusa; species Phyllomedusa bahiana. The sequence continues at coordinate 9,829 of JAODAL010062002.1, read as the reverse complement.
CACAAGGTGGAATTGAAAGGTGCAAAAAAATACCGTTTATTATATCAAAAACATAATCAGTTACGTGTTTTTGACTTTTGCGCACCCAGCACTGTTCATTGACGAGCATCTACGTTAAATCTTAAAACAGGCGAAATTCTTATATTTCAACCACAGGTGAATTGAAAGGTGCAAAAAATACGTTATCTAAACCAAAAACTCATAACAGATACGTGTATTTGGACTTTTGCCCAGTCCATGATGTGTTGTTTGACCCTTGCCAGTTAAATTTGAATCTTGCCAATTTTAATGCGTTTTGATTAGGAGGGATTTGAGAATAGCTGTGATTTGCCATCGTTTATTAAGAGACTTTCCAAAACTATTCCACACATTCTAAAATTTTTATATTTCTGAACATGGAGCGAAATGCGGTGGTAAAGGAGCAAACGAGGGGGGTTCTTAGCACATGGGGTAGAGGTTTCGAGAGAAGGTGCTCCTTCCAGTGCTGGCGAAAACACGCATGCTGCGGATCGTCATTTGCCAGGACCGTCAGGCTGTCATCGCTGTGGTCAGGGCCCTGTGAATCTAAGACAACGAACATCGTCGCCAATCTGTCCTTCAGTGGTTTAATGCATCGCATCTAGCAGTCTTACCTCCATCGTCCTCGCAGTCACGGCCACAAATGTCGTCATTAAGCATACATCAGCATCTGTCCAACAATGAAGCAGCTCAAATGTCAATCGTGTGTACCCACCACTGTGGATATCATTTTCTGAGGACCTCTTTTATGACAAAATGCGGTTGGGGTCAGAAGGCAGTTAAAAGATCAAGAGGCCAAAAAAGGATGATTTTCTCTGGCTCTGACGCCAGTTACTGATGCAGTTCGAGGAGTGTTGAAGGAAGCGGTCAATCGGCAAAAATCCCGGGCGGTCGTCAACGCCTTGCCGTGCCCTTGCTTGTAGCCGAGCTTATGGATGCATGACGTCAGGTACGGACAAGTCACCTTTGTTGTAATGATGATGATGATGACGACATTACGGATCCCATCTGAGTCCTTTTCACGCAGATTTTGCTTGACAGAGCGCTTCATAGTGGACGATGAGGAAGACGATGTTGGTAGTGTCCAATACCGGGTCCCACCACAAAAAGGGAGAGGGAGGTCGCAGTAGACCGCTGATATGTTTCTGCACCGCCACAGTCAGCGCTGAACCAGCTACTCGCTTATCGCCGTCAAATAAGGTCTAGACTCTCAAGCCTGGGCTTCTTTGAGCAAGTCTCTGAATTCACCAGCGATGTCATATGACGCCTTTGCCGTCAAACGCATAAGTAGAGGCAAGAACCATTAAGTGGTTAACCACTCTCACATGTCTCGTCACATGACAGCGAATGCATTGAGTTGAAAATGGAGGGAACACTTGGCCAAAAAAGGCCTGACCAACGCCGGGCTCCAAACCACTTCACACCTCTCTGTCTCCGCCTCTCCTCACCCGCCACACCAAGCGTTCCTCAGCTGCCCATGTCTTTCAGAGGCATGAGCCAGGATCAGCACTCGGCTTCAGCCTCCCACGTCGCCCGAGTACCACCTGCACCACCAGAGACCCATCCTACCCTTCTCCTTTCGACAGTTTGACGAAACTGCACGCCGTACAGCGGCCAGTCTAGCAGCCAGCCTATCTGTCTTCCAGGTTTGGGAGCAAGAAGAACACTTTAACCCAAACCTATCCAAAGCCAAAGCCTGAATGTCGCATGCCAGGCTTTCTGGCCTTGGAAATGTTGCCATTCGTATGCGTGGACACAGATGGGTTCCGCCACGTCATGGCCTCGCTTTGCCCCCAATACAGATGCCGAGCAGGCATTTTATGCCAGAAAGAGTCCCCTGCCCTGGCCAGCCACGGTGTCATCTTAAAATTCAAGAGCGTTGTCTGCATCTGTGTCACGGGGAAAAGTCAAATCTCACCACCGACACAAGGACTAGTAAGCACCGGCCAAGGCGCTATATCTTTGTGACAGCTCCACTGGGTGAGCTGGGTGGATGTCTCTGGGGGTGACGGTGGCTGCTCAAGGCTCGGCGCCGCTCTCATAAAACCGCCAGGATGGTTGCAGGGGCTCTTTCCCCAAGGTACTCTGGTGGCATCACGTGCCAGAGACCCAGGCCGTGTTGAAACTAACAGCCTTGGAGACCGTCACACAAAGGTCAGGAATCTGTGGACGGCTTCTAAGCAACTCGACAACCGAGCGTGTGGGTGACAAGAACCTTGTGCCAGGCAAGGTGGTGTGCGTTAACGGGTGAAATCTGCTGGCCGCCTTAGATCGGGTTAGGGCTGGGAGCACATCCCCTTGCCTGGCACATGTCATGAACCTTGTCGTCCAGAAATTTCTAAAGAGCTACCCGGGTTAACCTGACTTGCTGCTGAGAAGGCTCGGAGGTTCGAGTTGAACTTTCCGCCGTTCCGCACACCTGTTTTTTTTCGTCCCGCTGGCTGCGTTGCAGCTATCAGCTCGGCCTCCCGTCAACCGTTCTCATTGTTGTCGTGGCAACCACGCTGGATTCCCCCTCCACATGCTCCAGCGAATTGTGGCGGCCAGCGCATATGCCATTACGCAGTACGAAGTGAAACATGGCCTGACAAGCTGCCGGTAACGGACCTACGGGGTGTTGAACACACGAGAGTTGAGGCAAGGGTAAAAGAGCTCTGCACCATCCTTGCCAGTTAGTGAAGAGCCACCAAAAATGGTCAGTGCGGACCTATGCTTTTCAAGCATGAGCATTGTGGGTGATCTTAGTTCTGGAACGATCGTTGGACACTCTAGAACAAACAGGTCCGCAGCGACGAGGAGATGAAGGGGGACACGATGCGGACAAGGAGCATTTCTCTACGTCAAACATCCACAGGCCAGCTGTTTCACAATTTCATCGGTCTTCATTAGGCTGTGGTTCGGGGGTCCAGAGCTAGTGCAGGTGGCGAATCAGCTTCTTCTGGGGGTGACATCATCTGAGGCAAGTCAGGTGTGTTTGAAGCTGTGCGGAGCAGACGGAGGGAGGAGGGCGGAGGAGGAGGTATTTCTAGACACCGATGTTGTACCGACGACCCTGCCTTGGAAAGAGGTTGTGCGCGAACTTTGAGGCGAGGAGGAAGATGAGGAGATCGGTTTGCTAGTGCCCTCGACCAGAGGATTGGGAAATCAAGGCTCCATCTCTCACATGGATGCTTGGGATGCTCCCCATTCCTAAAACATTGATCCTGCATTAAGGCCATCAAAATGTAATTCAGTTCATGTGGCCACCCTCCTGGATCCCGGTACAAAACATAAGATCAGCTCTTCCTTGTTCACCCACCCAAATAGAAGAGTAAATGAGGAAATGGAGACATTGCTGATTGTCAACTGAGAGACATTGTGTGCGTCTGCTTCACGTTCCCCAATGTCACGGTGGAAAAATCAAGCGGACGTGAAGCAGATAGAGTGCCAAGTAGGAGATAGCGAGCTGCAGGCAAGGTGGCAGAAGCCTAAGGCAGTGATCTCTGGCATTCTTTGTTTATCCACCTCACCAAGCATGCAATGCGGGCAACATCCATACAACAGAGTAAAGCTTAGAGATCATGGTGCACGACTATCTGTGTCTCAACACCGATGTTTTTTGCCATGTGTTCGGGACCAATAGAATTCTGGGTATCCAAAATGGATGAAATGGCCCGAAGCTGGCTAGTCACGCCATAGAGGTGTTGTCCTGCCCAGCAGCCAGCGCATATCTGAGTGGCCCTTCGCAAGTTTTGGGGAGTCATTACAGACAAACGCATCTGGTTTCCACAGATAATGGGGGATCTTTTGCTTTCATCAAGATGAATCAGGCAGGGATCTCTGATGATGTTGTGGCCCAATTGCGAGGCCACCGATTATTTTGCCATCTACTTCACATTTCTTTTCAAACAAAAATGGTCCTCTTGAAAATTTTTTTTTTAAAATGTCATTTCTTACTGCAATTTTTTTTCTCTTTTCCCAACAGTTCTTTTGCTGGTTTTGCTGTGAGGAGACTGTAAAAGACAGAAAGGGTTTCATGACAACACCGTATCCATTTCTCACTTTATCTTAAGAAGTTTTTCGCTTTGTCAATGGTTTTGGTCATGTTCCCGTGAATACAGCAATAATCATGGTCCTTTGGAACAGAAATTACTTCTAAGTGGCATTCTCCTAACAATTTTTAATAGGGGGCTGAAAGGGTCATATTTATAATTTTTTGGGGTCATGCGCTTTAAAATGCGCAATACTACGGGCCCCTATTATAAAAAAAATGTTGTTTCAAAAATTTGTTCTTCACAATTGCCCAAAAAGGGGCTCAAGGTCATGCTTTAAATTTTTTGGGGGCTTTTGCTGTGACATCAGCTATATGCGGGTTTTTTAATTCCTTAAAAATGTTTTTTTCTAACAGACATTTGTTTTCCCAAATTTGTCAAGAGTGGCTAAAGGGGTGATGGTGCTGTCAGAAACGGGGAATGGGTAGGACACTGTTAATGGACACATATTGCATAAATGACTTGTTTTGCAAGATCTTTAACATAGCATAACCCCTTATTGAGACAACCCATTTAATACAATAAAAAAAAAGAAAACAAAGACATGGGGGTTCCATCCTTTTTTAAAAAATGTTTTTTCTAAATTAAAGTACTAAAAAACTTGCATGTACAAAATAGCTTTTAAAAAAAAATTCCTCTAAATTTGTACAAGGGAGGTACAAAAAATTTGCCCAATGTAGGTTATTCAGGGGGAATGGAGTATGGAGCAGGACAGAGAACAAAGTAAGAGACCATTTCCCCCACATGTTGAGTAAAAAGAGAAAAAGAATGCAAGATAAAGGGGACCCGGGTGAACAGGAGCGTTAACCACCAGTATTTCCAAGTGAACTCAAATTGGTCCCCACTCATAAAGGGGGGGCAAACGCCCCAGGTATTGACTGTGTACAGAGGAAGGCTGGGTTCTCCACTTCCGCTTTTCCCCCTCTGCTTCGCACGACAGTTTTTTGTTCTGCGTCATCAGGGCATTTTAACCGCTGTTAATAGATACGGGAGCCAGCCTGGGCTTTTACCGCAACCCCCTGTAACTCCCGGCCCTGGTTCATGCTGTGGGCCCCGGCAGGTATAGTCAAAGTCCATTAAACTAAATGGTGGGTTTAAAGACTCCTTTTTTCCCCGGGACTTTTTAAATGTGGGGTCATGCAGTTTGGGGCTCATGCTTGGCCCCGGGCAGGTAAGTCAATGTCCGTGAAACTAAAATGGGGTTAAAACTCCTTTTTCCGGGGCCTTTTTAAATGTGGGGTCTGCAGGTTTGGGCTCATGCGTGGCCCGGAAGTATATCAATGTCCACTAAACTAAAATGGTTTGAAAAACTCCTTTTTTTTGGCACTTTTTAAATGTGGGGGTCAGGGTTTGGGGCTCATCTATGGCCCAGGACAGGTAAGTCAATGTCCCCGTTTAACTAAAATGGGGTTAAAAAACCCTTTTTCCGGCCATTTTTAAAAGTGGGGGTCAGCGGTTTGGGGCCATGCTTTCCCAGGGGCAGGTATACAAAGTCCATGAAATAAAATGGTGGTTGAAAGACTCTTTTTCCCGGGACTTTTTAAATGTGGGGGCATGCGGTTTGGGGGCCCGCTGTGGCCCCCGGACAGGTTGTCAAAGCCAGGAAACTAAAATGGTGGTTGAAAGATCCCTTTTTTGGCACTTTTTTAAAAAGTGGGGGGGCATGCAGGGTTTGGGCTCTGCTGTGGCCCCAGGACAGGTATAGTCAATGTCCAGTGAAACTAAAAAGGTGGGGTTTAAAGACTCCTTTTCCGGGACTTTTTAAAAAGTGGGGGCATGCAGGTTTTTTGGCTCATGCTGTGGCCCAGGACAGGGATGTCAATGCCCCGTGAAACTAAAATGGTGGTTGAAAACTCCTTTTTCCCGGGACTTTTTAAATGTGGGGGGGCATGCGTTTGGGGTCATGCGTGGCCCAGGACAGGTATAGTCAATGTCCAGTGAAACTAAAATGGTGGTTGAATGACTCCTTTTTCCGGGACTTTTAATGTGGGGTCATGCAAAGGTTTGGGCTTATGCTGTGGCCCAGGGCAGTTATTTTAATGTCCCTTCAAATAAAATGGTGGTTGAAAGACTCCTTTTTTTCCGGCACTTTTTAAATGTGGGGGGTCATAGGTTTGGGGCTCATGCTGTGGCCCCGGACAGGTATAGTCAAGTCCCCGTGAAACTAAAAAAGGGGTTGAAAGATCCTTTTTTTTCCCACCTTTTTAAAGTGGGGGGCTGCAGATTTGGGGCTCATGCTGTGGCCCAGACGGATAGTCAATTCCTGTTCAACAAAAAAGGTGGGTTTTAAAAACTCCTTTTTCCCGGGCCCTTTTTAAAAAGGGGGGGCATGCAGGTTTGGGGCTCATGCTGTGTTTTCCAGGACAGGGATATTCAATGTCCAGTTCAAGTAAATGAGGTTCAAATCATACTGACTTTGGCACTTTTAATTTGTGCTGATGCGGGTTTAAGGGTCAGGCGTGGTAAAGACAGGGATAGAAAAAGGGTCTGTGACTTTTTTCTTGACTTTTATAACCTAAGTGGGGTTTGCCTAAGTGTAGCACGTACCATTTGATGTTTGGATGTTAATTTCAGCTTCTCCAGCCTTGTTTGGGTGTAATAATAAGGGGTTGTTGCTCTCCCCCTAGACTTTTTAATGGCACGGGGCAAATCGAGCTCACTATCGAAAAACCCTTTTCGATAGCGGCCGACTATCGACTATCGACGATCTCGTACCAAGAACGCCCAACAATTATTTAATTCACAACAGAGTTAAAAAGGGGCTGGGCTTTCTAGTGTGCAATAATATAACGATTACAGGAACAGGTTTTTTGGAGAAGGGCTTGTCAGGGGGTTTATTCGATTTTCCCCAAATTTGGGGTGAAGGAATTTTTTTTAAAATTTTAAAACAACGGGTTCTACCTCATGGCTTTTTTTGCCTCCCCTGGGTAACATTATAGGAAAATAAGCTGAACTTGATGGAAGTCTGTCTTTTTCGGCCTTGCAAACTATGTAACTTTGAAATTATGATCAGGGAACTCAGCCACTTCTCCTGTATCAAATGGCGGAATTTTCAGTCTTAGGAAACCCCCTATTCTTTAACAATTTTTTTTAAATTAACAGTCCTTATTTATGGCTAAGTGAAGTTGTGACACAATATGGAATTATTATATTATCCCTTTTATTTTTGTACTGTTTTTGCAAGCTAGTATGTATATGTTTTGTTCTTTACTTTTGAAATAGAGAACTGTACCTATATATGAAATCCTAAAACTTTAATAGTTTTGTCCTGTTGCCTTAAAGAATCTGAACATGTCTGTAGCGTATAAATAGTTGCTTGTGCATCTTTCCTGTATTGTTGAGTCTTATCATTTATTTTTGACAGGTGTTGGCAGCATATATGTTTTTGGATGTGTAAGCTCTTTTAGGGTACCTGTGGCACTTAGTGTGTAGTCTTAGCAAAGTATTATGTGGTATGTGGTAGCATACTCTAGTCAAACACACATTGAACAGAAGGATAAGGGATTTGTGTGTGTGTCCAAGATGAATTGTGCTCTAGAATCCCATCTGTGTGTATTGCCCCTTTTCCTGACATGTTGATGTTGGCAGTGGGATCTAACTTCCTGCCCCTTCTTGTGTGCCTGTGTGTTTTCTCTCCTTTTTGACAAATTGGTGACAACATAATTTGTCCTAAACCCAGATTAAATTCTTCAACTTAGGCATACCATACATGAACGTGAGAGATTCACAAAAGGCTGAACATTCCACTGATTGATACAGTAGAAGTAGCTGAGTTCCCTGATTACATGGTTCGAGAAAAGTTAGGTTCGAGTCGAACTTCTCGGGTTTTTAGAACTTGAGCCGAACTGAGCTTCTTACTGTTCGTTTGACAAAAATTCACTTTGGAGACATGCACTAATTTTTTCTTTCACTTTCAGCTGCTTCCTTCAGTTTTGGTGGCCAGCCATTCAGTGCACAGCACAGAGGAGTGTAAAATTTTTTACCACAGAATGTGTAGGGATCCCCTTATGTGTATGTCACTGTATTTCCTGTTGAACACCATTTCAACTTTACTCTCTGTACTGAACACACTGCTCTCTCTGTGTGCTTGTTTGCAAGCAGGCAGGCCCACCATTTAATTGCAATTTTACACAGGAAAAGCTGCCAGTTAAATTAGTCGGGGGTGGGGGGGACACCTAGCTTAGGGAATCATACACCGCAATAGTTAGGGTGTTTTGTATAGCTTTTGTATAGTGTATAGTTTTGTATAGCTGGCCCATCTTTATTCAGAGTGCCCAAAAGTTCATTTCTTCTGTTTTAGGGGTCCAACTACTGCAGAAGATACCATTAGCAAATCTGTCATTAAAAAGAAATGCAAGTGTTGTAGTATTGCTTCCATACGACACCGTTAACAGATTTTCCATAGAAAGAAATCTATTTGTCATACTACTTGCTTGCAGTACATTTTTGGGATTCAAGAAGATTTCTGTGTCGCACTGTTGCTGCCAGGGTTCTTTCATAAGACATCGTTAACAGATATTCCATAGAAAGAAGTCTATTTGTAATACTATTTGCTTGTAGTTATTTTTTGGGGATTCAAGAAGACTTCTGTGTCACACTGTTGCTGCCAGGGTACTTCCATAAGACACCATTAACAGATATTCCATAGAAAGAAACCTATTTGTAATACTATTTGCTAGCAGCAAATTGTTCGGATTCAAGAAGACTTCTGTGTCACACTGTTGCTGCGCAGGTTCTCTATAAGACACCGTTAACAGATATTCTATAGAAAGAAATTTATTTCTAATATTATTTTGCTTGTAGTTATTTTTTTGAGATTCAAGAAGACTTCTGTGTCACAACTGTTGCTGCCAGTGATTCTTCCATAGACAACGTTAACAGATATTCCATAGAAATAAATCTATTTGTAATACTATTTGGTTGTAATAAATTTTTTGGGATTCAAGAAGACTTCTGTGTCCCACTGTTGCTGTCAGGGTTCCTCCATAAGATACCGTAAACAGATACTCCATAGAAAGAAATCTATTTGGCGTGGCCTGGATGGCACTGTAGCTAGACACATCTCCTGTGAGCTCCTCTGAAGCCAGTCCAAATCTGCTCAAATAAGCCCACATATCCAGTCTTTTTGGACACCAGTCTGCCCTCTCTGATTCAGGGAAGAAGAACTGAGCAAAAAGAGCCATCTACAATCAAAATCCTCCAGAGATTACCAGAGTTTTCATCAGAGGCCTGCTGCAGCTTACTCAAGCTTCCTCCTCTGCCTGCAACTGAACATGTCATGAGGCAGCAAGAGCAACAGCAGATATAAGGGACTCTGCTTTGGGACATTTGCAGTGGCACATACCTTCTCAACGGCTTTGGTGAGTCTGCCCCTATCCAGGGTCCACACCATTACTGACAGTCAGTGTCTTTGTTAAGCCCTATGTGGCACATCTCACCCTCTTAACTCTGCTGCCTGCAATAACTGAGATGTATCTGATCTGCAAGGGGATCAAGCACAGGCTGGTACATAAGTTTGGTGCATACAAGATCTGATTACCAGCTCATCCTATCCCCACTGCTGCTGACATACCAGGCCCCTGAAAACATCAGAGTGCACCTCACAACAGTCATAACTGCAGTGCAGAGAGGCCCCAGTGCTAAACAGACCTGACAGTCTTGTCAGGCTCCTGGAGACTGTGTCTATATACAAAAGTGCCAGCTCTCACAGCTATACCCTATTACTGTTACTAGTATTGCAACAAACCACAGTGGTTACCAAATTATGACTCCTTCATATT
>JAODAL010062001.1:0-19994 GCA_025379985.1 Phyllomedusa bahiana | reverse complement strand
CATTGTGGGGAGGGTAGTCGCCAGCAGCAGCAGGACCTGGAGCGCCCCTGAACCAACAGGTTGTGGCCTATTTGGGACAGCACTCTCCCACCTAGTTAAAGATCCGCTGGACTACTGGGCGCCAAACGGGATGTGTGGCCGCAACTTTCCGAGTTTGCAGTGGAGAAGTGCCCTCCCGGCCAAGTGTGGCATCAGAGCGGGTTTTTCAGGCGGCGGGGCCACGTTCCCCCAAGGGAACCCGTTTGCCCACGGAAATTTTGGAACGATCCCTTTTTGCAAGTGAATCAGGCTGGATGGGCCAGGATATCCACACACCAATGCCTTAGGTGCAGTCGGGGTTCAAACTCCTGCCTCAGCCACTATTCTGAGCCGCCACCCCGCCTGATCCAACATTTGCTGGCAGTTCTCCATCGCCTACCACCATTTTTTACCGGGGACTGGTATTGCCACCCACCTCAACACTCTTCATTGTGCCACTCTATACCTCATGCTGCTGCTGTTGCGTTGCCGTGACACCCACACTGTGTCTTTGTGCCACTGTCTGACCCATCTGTTGCTCCTCCGCTGTAACCCCCAAATCTCTTATTGTGCCACTCTGTGGCCTACTCCTTTTTTTTGCCACCTCCAGAATTTGTCTTTGTGCCACTGTTGACCTAAGCTGCTGGTGGCTGCTCCCATTCCTCCACACGTGTCATTGCCACCCGACCTCTGTTTGCTGCCCCCGTGACCTCCGCCTCATCATTGTGCCACTCTGGGGCTTCCTCCTGTTTTGCACCTTTCAAATGTCTTTGTGCCATCTCTACCTCAGCTGCGCGTACCCTGCCGTGCCCTCCACCCTTGTGATTGGGCCACACTGTGGCCTAATACTCTTTGCCGCCTCCCCGAAAAGTCATTGTGCCCCTGCCTGACCTCATAAGCTGCCCCCGTGACCCCCGCTCTCAGTATTTTGGGCCCTTCTGTGGGTTCCTTTCCCGTTTTGCCACCTCCAGAATGCATTGTGCCCCTGTCTGACCCCATGTGCTGTGGCTGCCCCCGCCCTCCACACTCTTCCCCCAAAGTTGCCCCCTGAGCCCCACTTTTTTTTTTCCACTGTCGTGGCATTTTTTATCAGGCTACATCCCGCTTGGTTTTTTGGTCAGTTTTGCCCTCTTAAGTGCCCAGGGAATTTTATAGTGAACATTCTAAGAGCGGGGCAGTCATGTCTGTCAACTAAAAAACAACATTGTATGAAGACCAAACCAACTCCCCCTTTCAATTTTTTAAGCATGGCAAACGTTCTACAGCACCCTGCAGGCTCTGTGCACCCGGAAAAAGCTGCTTTTTAACGCGATTCGTCCCGAAGTAATTTGGACCGAAAATTTTTTTTTCGGAAAAAATTTGGCGAAGTGACCCAAACCGAATTTTTTAGAATTTGCCCAGCCAACATGGGTGTTGATTCCCCTTGGCAGGGTACAGCCTCCACTCTGGGATCACGGTTTGGAGACCACCTCTGGGAAATGTGCTCAGTGCTTTTCATAGATCTTGTTCTTTTCTGCAGATTACCCCTGGACTCCACTTGTAGAGGATATTCAGGTTCCCCGTCTTCTCCACGACACCCCGGCCGCTCTGCAGTGCGAGATCTCAGAGTATTTCCCGGACGCCGTCACTGTGACATGGTGGAGGCGTTCTGAACAGAGTCTGGAGTTATATGAAGATCCTGACGCTGCTGATACCCAGAGAATAACATCCAGGAGAGCGTCCGATAACACCTACAGCTGTACGGCCCGTCTGACCATCAGCCCCACACGGGGGACACATGAGGGGGCAGAATATATATGTCGGGTGGAGCATCCCTCCCTGGAGAAGCCCATAGAGAAGAGCACAGGGAGGCTACAAGTCTATGGTGAGCTTATCACTTTTAAACATAATAAAACACATATGAATGAAGACTCAGGGAAGTCATATGAGATTTTTTTTATTCTCTGAACATCCTATTTTTATTTTGCAATAATCTTTGTTGGATTATTTTTTTAAGACTGTGGAAGCTATTGGCATTTTAGGGATTAAATGGTTGGGATCTGAGTTAGCTCTATCACCAGCTGCTGCAGCCAGGTGTCAACTTTATATTCCCGCTGTCAGGTTATGCTACACATACAGTGCAAGGCCTGAAGGAGTTAAATGGGTATATCCATCACATTGATTAGCTTTAAACATGCAGAGTAAAGAAAGACTGTTATCAAATACATTGCTGTTCTGATTTTCCTTCCTGTAAGAATTAGAGCAGTTCCTATCTCTTTGCTTGTCTCACCAGATTACTGACCACCTCTCTCTGCTCTGGCAGTGGCCAGGTTGGTGACGTCACTCCTTGCTGTGTCTTATCAGCAGCACAAGAGCTTGTTGTTGTTTGTTACTGACAATCTTTTACCCTTTAGAGCTCTGTAGTCTTGTGCAATGCTGTTTATAAGCCTCCAACACTCGTGTTCCTCTTACAGGCAAACTCAGAACAGCATTATGTGTGGTAATCGTCTTTCTTTACCTTTGACTACATGTTTAAAGGTAATCAGAGTGGTTAAAGTTCCCCTATAACTTGGAATCCTAATAATCATGTCAGTGGGGATTTAGCAGTGCAGCTGCACAGTGTGAACTGAGGCTACATAAATTACAGGGCACCAATTAAGGTGAATATGACAGAAGACCTGTCAGCTACATTTAAGACTTTTTAGCTGAGCTGCAGTCAAGAGAAATCCTCTACAAAACAGCAGCGCAGTACAGTGTGGACTGCAGATGACACTTAAAGTTGGAAGGCTGAGTAATAAAAAGTCTCCACATGGCCACAGTCTAAGGGTGCACTACCCCTAAGGGTATGTTCACACGTGTTGGATCCGTTTTTGGATCTGTTTTTCATTACATGAAAAACGCATTGAAAACTGCATCCAAACTGCATCCAAAAAACATATCCAAAAGCATCGCAAATGCTTTTTTTTGAAAATTTTTTTGCTTCATTTTGCACATTTTTTGCATGCTTTTTCTTTTTTTTTTGCAGGGTTTTTTTTTTATATACTTTTGCAGGGTTTTGCATAAGTTTTTTGAAAACGTTGAATGCTTTTTGCAAAAGTTTTTGTATTTTTTTGCTACGAATTGCTTTTACGTTTTGTATACGTTTTGCATGCGCTTTGCATAGGTTTTTGTATACGATTTGCATATGTTTTTGGATACGTTTTGCATACGTTTTTGTATACATTTTGCAGGCTTTGATAGTTTTGGTTTTTGCTATGTTTTTGCATGGTTTTTGGATGTTTTTGAAATGCTTTTTTTGGGATATGTTTTGCAGGGTTTTTTGGGTTATTTTTTTGCATGGGTTTTTGGATACGGGAGACTCGTTTACTCCTAAAAGCAAAATAGTGAAGTAAGAAACATCCCCGGACTCTGAGGAGAATATATCTATGTAACAGCACGGCATATAACTAGGAGAAACAATGACAGACGCTGCTGAGACGGTGGATAATCCTAATGTAGAAATGCTGTATAAATAATTGGCTATACTAATATATACAGCACTACTTATACAGGACTATGTATATATAAGCACTAAATAATCAGAAAAAGTTTATACACCACACGATATGGATATGTATATTACAGCCTCGATACAGGACTATTTGTACCGAAAATAACAGCATACGATACAGGGCATGTAGTGTGTTATATATATATATAATTTAAAAATATAATATAAAAATTATAAAAACCACTACGAAACAGGAAATTTTTATATTAAAAGCACTACGATACAGGACATGTTATAACACAACTATACAGGAATATGCATATAAAACACACTATGTTACAGGGAAAGTTATAATCACTACGATACAGGAATATTATAATATATATATAAATATATATAAACCCACTTACAAGATACACATATGTTAAAATACACCACTACTGATACAGGAATATGTATATTTTTTATAACCATTTCAGATACAGAAAAAGGGGGATAATACCACCATAGATACAGGTATGTAAATATATATATAATATATATATAATATATATAATAAAAAATATAAAACCATTAAGTACAGAAATATTTTTAAATTAAAAAATAATAAAATTAAAATATATATATTAATCACCATCTTTTCGGGGAAAATTTTAAAATTTTCACCACTAAACTGAAAAAACTAATGAAGGAACCCCCCTAAGTAACCCTTTTAAGATACCCCTTTAAATAACAAAAGTGGGACCCCCGTGCAAAAAAAATGGTCACCCCCAAAAACCCGGGGCTTTGTAAAACAGGTTCAGGTGCAATCCCACAACAAGCCGGTGGTGTCACCCTTTTTGCGGGAACACTTCCATTTCAGCAGGAGGGGGTTTTAACAACGTATTTTCCCCTTAGACGGCAAAACACCAAATTTGGGAGAAACTGCCGCCTGTCCCCCCATTCCGCGGGCCCCTGCCAAGGTTGTGTGGCCAGTCCCTTAACTGGCCGCTGAAGCCTTGTAAAGCTTCCAAGTGCCATGCTTTTGTTTTACCACTTCCTGCCCAAGGCAGTATAAGGCTGTATAAGCCATAGCACTCCCTAGTGGGGAAGCACCCTAGGGGGACTGAAAGTTAAGGCAAAAAAAAAAGTTTTATAGTGTAATATATATATATATATAATATAATTAATATATAAATATATAGATATAATAATATATATATATATATATAATATATATATATATAACACACACACCACAATAATATAATATATATATCACCCCCCTTTCACCATTTTACACATTAAAATAAAAAAGTTACACATTTGGTATTGCTGCATCCAAAACAGTCAGATCTATTAAAATATAATATCATTTATCTTGGTCCGCTGAATACCGTAGAAGAAAAAAAATTCTAAACACCAAAATTGTGGGGTTTTTTTCATTTCATGTCCCCTAAAAATTGGAATAAAATTGATCAAAAAAAGTTGCATGTATTCTGAACTGGTCGCAATAAAAAGTGCACTTCAGCCGCAAAGAATGCCCCCTCACTGACGCCTGTAGGTGTTAGAACAAAAAAGTTATTGGTCGCATAAGATAGCACCGCTGCAAAAATTTTAACAATAGAAACGGGTTGGAATTTTTTTATGATACCAAGACATACATGAAACCGTACATGTTTGGTGTTGGCGAATGTGTATCCACCTCTATAATATAGAGAACACATCATTTTTACTGAAAATTGAATGTCGTGAAAACAAAACTCCCGCAAGCATGACAAAAGTAAATTTTTTTCGCACTTTTCCCCACTTCGAGTTTTTCTGCAGGTCCCCAGGATATTCTATGGTAATATGAATAACATCATTAGAAAAGCCATCTTATCCTGCAAAATAACAACCCTCATCTGTGTATGTAGGTGGAAAAGTAACAAAGTTATGGCTCTGGGAACGCAAGGAGGGAAAAAGGAACGTTACGAAAAAAAATGTGTATGTATATATATATATATATATATATATATATATATATATATATATATATATATATATATATATAATATATATTTATAATACAACACACACACTCTAATACTTATACAGGGATATGCATATATACACCACTAATGATACAAGAATATGTATATATACACATCACTACTGATAAAGGAATATGTACACTACCGTTCAAAAGTTTGGGGTCACTTAGAAATTTCCTTATTTTTGAAAGAAAAGCACAGTTTTTTTCAATGAAGCTAACATTAAATGAATCAGAAATCCACTCTATGCATTGTTAATGTGGTAAATGACTATTCTAGCTGCAAATGTCTGGTTGTTGATGCAATATCTACATAGGTGTATAGAGGCCCATTCCACCAACAACCATCACTCCAGTGTTCTAATGGTACATTGTGTTTGCTAACTGTGTAAGAAGGCTATTGGATATTTTGAACACCCTTGAAAACTCTTGTGTAAGTGTGTTAGCACAGCTGAAAACAGTTTTGCTGATTAGAGAAGCTATAAAACTGACCTTCCTTTGAGCTATTGAGAATCGGGGAGCTTACATTTGTTGGTTCGATTAAACTTGCAAAATGGCCAGAAAAAAAGAACTTTCATGTGAAACTCGACAGTCTATTTTTGTTCTGAGAGATGAAGGCTATTCCATGCGAGAAATTGCTAAAAACTGAAAAATTTCCTAAAAACAGTGTTTTACTACTCCTTCAAGGAAGCACAAACAGGCTCTAACCAGAGAGAAAAAAAAGTGGAGGCCCCGCTGCACAACTGAGCAACAAGACAAGTACATTAGAGTCTCTAGTTTGAGAAATTAATGCCGCACAGACCCTCAACTGGCAGCTTCATTAAATAGTACCTGCAAAACGCCAGTGTCAACGTCCACAGTGAAGAGGCGACTCCGGGATGTTGGCCTTCATGGCAGAGTGGCAAAGAAAACGCCATATCTGAGACTAATAAAAGGAAAAGATTAATATGGGCTAAAGAACACAGACATTGGACAGAGGAAGAGTGGAAAAAAGTGTTATGGACGAATCGAAGTTTGAGGTGTCTGGATCACACAGAAGAACATTTGTGAGAAGCAGAACAACTGAGAAGAGACTGGAAGAGGCCTGGTGGAGGTCATGTGATGTTCTGGGGTTGCTTTGGTGCTGGTGAAGGTCATTTTGATTTGGGCTGGGTTGCGTTGGTGCTGGTGGAGGTCATGTGAGGTCTGGGTTACTTGGTGCTGGTGGGGGTCAGTGATGGTCTGGGATTTCTTGGTGCTGGTGGAGGGCATGTATGGTCTGGGGTTACGTTGGTGCTGGTGGAGGTCATGTGATGATCTGGGGTTGCTTTGGTGCTGGTGGAGGTCATGTGATGGTCTGGGGTTGCTTTAGTGCTGAGTGAGAGATTTGTAGAAGGTAAAAGAGATTTTGAATAAGGAAGGCTATTACTCCATTGTGCAACACCATGCCATACCCTGCGGTGGGCGCTTGATTGGAGCCAATTTCATCCTGCAACAGGACAATGACCCAAAGCCACCTCCAAATTATGCAAGAACTATTCAGGGAAGAAGCAGCAGCTGGTATTCTATCTGTAATGGAGCGGCCAGCGCAGTCACAAGATCTCAACCCCATTGAGCTGTTGTGGGAGCAGCTTGACCGTATGGTGCGCAAAAAGTGCCCATCAAGCCAATCCAACTTGTGGGAGGGGCTTCTGGAAGCATGGGGTGAAATTTCTCCAGATGACCTCAGCAAATTAACAGCTAGAAGCCAAAGCTCTGCAATGCTGGAATTGCTGCAAAGGGAGCGACGAAAGCAAAGTGTGAAGAAGAAAAATATTATTTCAAATAAAAATCATTATTTCTAACCTTGTCAATGTCTGGACGAGATTTCTATTCATTTTTCAACTTAATTGATAAATAAAAGTATCAGGGAAAACAAAATTGTCTGGGAGACCCCAAACTGTTGAACGGTAATGTTTATATATACACCACTACCAAATATGATTATTTACCATTCTAATTGCAGCTAAACCCCAAATGCCATCATCTGTAGAGATCACGATGGCGGATACACCTCGTGTTCAGGTCTCTCTGAAGCTACAGAAGTTTTACCCCAAAGATATAAACATCTCCTGGCGCTGGGAAGATGCATCTGGTGAACATGAATTATCACCTCAGCAAACATTCACCACTCAGGACGATCATCTCACATTCGATGTCACCAGTGTGGTCAGGATTTCTAATTATTTATTTAGAAAACTGGAGATGAAAATCATTGTAGAGTGGAACCACGAGACCATGGACACCCCAGAGACAAGAACACTAAGTGTCAGAGGTAAATCTCTCTCTCATATCTATCTCGCAGCGCTCAAAACTGGGAAAAAATAAAAATCTTCATTCCAACATCTCCAGCGGCAACATTTCCGCTCAGGGAGCCTTTCTTGCTCAAGAGAAAAGCTTATCAAGACGAAATGTTACCACTGGAGATGTTGGAATAAAGTTTCTTCTTTATTGTCTCCAATTCTGAGTGTTGTGAATCTATACACCTAGACCCATGACGGGGTCTTTATCGCTGTCACCAGCTGCTGTTTTATACTTTGGATGTGCTGCTTCCCTTTCCTATTTTCTATTATTTCATATATATATTTTTCTTTGCATCTATCTATCTCTCTATCTATCTATCTATCTATCTATCTATCCATCTTATATCTATTTATCTATCTCCTATCTATCTATCTATCTATCTATCTATCTATCTATCTATCATCTAATATCTATCTCATATCTATCTATCTATCTATCTCATATCTATCTATCTATCTATCTATCATCTAATATCTATCTCATATCTATCGCTCTCATATCTATCTCATATCCATCTATCTCATATCTATCTATCTATCTATCTAGCTCATATCTATCATCTATCTATCTATCATCTATCTAGCTATCTCTCTCATATCTATCTATCTATCATTATCTATCTATCTATCTATCTATCCCATAGCTATCTATCCCATAGCTATCTATCTATCTATCTATCTATCTATCTATCTCCTATCTATCTATCTATCTCCTATATATCTATCTCATATCTATCTATCTATCTCATGTCTATCTATCTATCATCTGTCTCATATCTATCTATCTCATATCTATCTATCTCATATCTATCTATCTCTCTCATATCTATCTATCCCATATCTATCTCCTATATATCATCTATCTCCTACCTACTATCTCCTACATCCTATCTCCTACCTATCTCCTATCTATCATCTATCTCCTATCTATCTCCTATCTATCTATCTCATATCTATCTATCTATCTATCTATCTATCTATCTATCTATCTCCTATCTATCTATCTCATATCTATCTATCTATCTCCTATCTATCTATCTCCTATCTATCTATCTCCTATCTATCTATCTCCTATCTACATCTATCTCCTATCTATCTATCTCCTATCTATCTATCTATCTTCATTTCTCGGACAGAATAGCACAGTGGAAAACAGACCAAACAGCCACAAGTTGACTATGTTTGTGTTGCTTCAAAGGACTGTATTTGCGAGGTGATAAGCAAATACAGGTTATACCAGCAGCCCCTTGAACGTCCCTGATGGAAGCAAAGTGGATCGTTAGGACCGCGAAAGACAGTTACCTGCCCAGCCACAGTCAGGGACGTGAGGGTATGGCAGACACGGGAGCAATGGATTCCTGACCAGCAGATGTGAGATGAGGAGCACAAGGAAAGGATACCAGATAGCGGGTACCAGAAGACTCTGGACAGGATGCAGACACTAGTGGACAGGATACCAAACAGCAGGAGACTTGTGGACTACAGATACCAGAAGACTCTGGACAGGATGCAGACACTGGTGGACAGGATATCAGACAGCAGGATACTTGTGGACTACAGATACAAGAAGACTCTGGACAGGATGCAGACACTGGTGGACAGGATACCAGACAGCAGGAGGCACGATCATCAAATCCAAGGACAAGGCAGAGACGAAACCAGATAGGCCAAGATCAGGAACCAGGCAGGCGACAACCACAGGCTAGAGTCACAGGAACATGGAGGGCTTGAGACTAGTGCAGAACACCCTAGCACTTCAACTCCAATACTCAGGCCCAGACTGGAGCCAGTGGCTGGGCTTTATAGCTCAGGCTGATAAAGCATAAGCTACAGCTGAGAGAGTTCTCAGAGGCAGGTGTGAACTGTCGCCTTGCTGGATGGTAGCAGCAGTCAGAGCAAAGGCCAGATTCCAACCACCAGGATCAAAAGGAAAGTTGCTGTCAGATGGGAGAAAGGGAATTTGCAGATTATGACAATACTGTTGTCCTCTTGGACAGGCGACCACCTCAGATCCACCTGCAAGCGACCATCTTAGATCCACAACATCACTATTTATTTAACTTGTAGTCAGCTCCATTCCTAGTTTACCTCTTATTACTCAGTTGGTGCAAGGCTGCCTCCATGTATGAGCTCTCCTTTGTTAAAGGGGCACTCTCACCACACTGATTAGCCTTAAAGGGGTTTTATCGCTACAAAGATCATGTCTCAGATTATGGGGACAGTAATAATAAGCACTTTTGTAATTGGTTTGCATTACCTCAGTCACTTGGTTTAGCAGATATGAGCTTTTCTGTAAATCTGTATTCTGTTTATGCTGCTGCTGGTCGGGACACGCCCCCTGGCTGGATCCTGACCCCCTAGAAACCCCCCCTGCCCTGTGATTGGCTGGCTGACATTTAATTCAGTCTGTTGGGATACGCCCCCAGACAGGAAACGCCCCGGCCATGCCCCCTGTGCTGTGATTGGCTGCCTGCACACACGGTTTTCTCCCCTCTGAGCTGTTAAAATCGATAGTGAAAGCAAGGTCTGCTGGCTCTATACTCATCTCCCAGCTCTAGGGTGAATGATCTGGGCAATTACTGCCTGTTCAAGTCACAGATCCCCTCATATAACACAGTATTATAGAGTCTTCTGCTTGTTAACAGGGGGAGGGCAGTGTGCATTTCTCCATATAATCCAGTCTGTTGCCTGGTAACAGAGGGGAAGGGGTGGTGGGCAGTGTACACTCCTCACATATCTCATCTGTGTGTATAACTGCATGTAGCACAGCAAGGAGCTTGTGGAGTCAGCCTGAAGCTCTGCAGACACAAGAGAATACTGCAGGAGGTTGAGGAGCTGTCCTTTGCAGACATCCTTCTGCTTCGGCTGCTTCACCCAGAATGATGTCACAGGTCTTCAGTGATGAGAGACACACCTCCTGGGAGGAGAGGACACGCCTCCTGGGAGGAGAGGACACGCCTGCTGAGATGAGAGACTCGCCCCTGGATTTCAAATTCAATCTCAGAGAATTAGCTGAAGAGCACGAACACTTCAAACGATAAAACATCAAGGCAAAGGTGGATAAAGACTATAACAAATACATTGCTGTTCTGTTTTTGCTTCCTTTCAGAGTTAGACCAGTTCTTATCTCCTGCTTGTCCACAGAAGCTTCCCTAGCTTCCAAAACACTGCTCTCTGCACTAGCAGTGGTCGGGATGGTGACATCAGTTCCTCCTCTGTCTTATCAGCAGAACAGGAGCTTGTTTATGTTTGTTACTGAGAAACCTTAACCCTTTAGAGCTCTGTAACCTTGTGCCCTGCTGTTTTAACCCTTCGGTTAGCAATGTTTCTCTAACAGGCTCAGCTGGGAACAGTAGAACTGAAATGTCAGTCATTGTTGAAGAACAGCTCACAGCCTGAACAGGACGTAGAAGCACTAAGCTGTAGAACCACCCACAGCCTGACCAGGTAGTGGGAGTCTGGAGCTGTACATTCACCCACAATCCAAACAGAAAGTGGGAGCCTGGAGCTGTAGAACCTCTCACAGCCTGAACAGGAAGTGGAAGTCTGGAGCTGTAGAACCTCCCACAACCTGAACAGGAAGTGGGAGCCTGGAGCTGTAGAATTGCCCACAGCCTGAAAAGAAAGGGGAGCCAGAAGCTGTAGAACCACCCATTACATTCCGCCCGGTATCTGATATCAGCATACCCAGCAATGGACTAATCTTGAAGTGCTGGACAAATGCCACAGAAAGACACTTGAGCATTACACTATTTATTATATTACATGGACATTTTTATTTGTCAAGAAATTTTTTAGACACAAAAATATCGTGAATTAAAAAATTGAAAGTAAATGGTTATGTCGTACCATATCTTTGGACATAGTAGATCCACTCATAGCATGAACAGGAGGTGGGAGCCTGAAACTGTAGAACCGCCCCCAGTCTGAACAAGAAGTGG
The DNA here is from genome assembly GCA_025379985.1 of Phyllomedusa bahiana. Classification (NCBI taxonomy): domain Eukaryota; kingdom Metazoa; phylum Chordata; class Amphibia; order Anura; family Hylidae; genus Phyllomedusa; species Phyllomedusa bahiana. The sequence continues at coordinate 8,234 of JAODAL010062001.1, read as the reverse complement.
GATCCTGAAGCTGTAGAACCGCCCCCAGCCTGAACAGGAAGTGGGAGCCTGAAGCTGTAGAACCGCCCCCAGCCTGAACAGGAAGTGGGAGCCTGAAGCTGGCTGTGAAGAGCAGGCTCTGTGAAACAGTCTGATAAGAAAACCACTTTAACCTCTTTGTCTGACAAACCCTGTTTTCTAAACCATTTGACTTCTGAGGCACAGATCTGCCGTGGCGTCCACACGTTGGATCTATCAATGTCCCTGAACTGGAAGATGGGACAGAAGCCAAACTGACCTGTGATATATCCGGATATTACCCTGATCTTCTATCTGTAAGTTGGTTCATAAAGAAGGATGGAAACAGGACTCCTCTGCCCAAAGAGTCATCAAAGATGAAGGAAAAGAAACAGAAGGATAACACTTACTGCTGTGAGGCCTCAGTGACTTTTACCCCAGTAATAAGTTCTCACCAAGGATCAGAAATCCTCTGCCGAGTGGAGCATCCGAGCCTGGAGGATCCCATAAAGCGGAGCATCGCACCCCTGCACATAGGTGGGTGTTATACACTACATGACCATGTATTGTCACTGAACCGGTGTAGGGGACCAAAGCTTTAGGCACGGTAGTGTATGACTGTGACACCTCAACGGCTTTGTTCCTCTTAGGCCTCGTTCACACGGCTTATTCTGGGACTGATTGGAGCCGTACTGCGTGCTGTATTTGCGTTGCAGTACGGCTCCAATCCGTCCCAGTAACTACGGTAATCCACAGTTCTCATAGAGAACTATGGATTCTGTCTCCTCTCCCCGCTCGGCGAATACGCCGCGGGGGGAGAAAGTGACATGCACATTATTTACGGCGTGTACGCACCGTGAATAATGAGTGTCTATGGGGTCGGCGAGCTGCCGGCCCCCCGCCCCCGCTGCACGGCTGCCGGCGTAATTGCGGGGCGAAATCCGTCCCGCAATTACGTCGGCTTTAAGCCATTGCCTTAGGCCGTAGCCTTCTCCATGGGTCTGACCTCTCTGGTAGTGCCCTCTCCAGCCAGCAGGCACATGGGGCCCCTTCTACAGTTACAGCCTCAGTACTAGAATAAAATGAAACATATATTTGTTCTACGAATATATATGTGTGTAAATATACAGGATGTGACTGGTATAGCAATTACCTACCTAGTGTAAATAATCAGATTAAAGGGGTATTCCAACTATGCACTTTGATGGCACATCAATAGGATCTGCTTTCAAAGTCCACCTGTATGACCCACAACTCTCTCGAGAACAGACCTCTGAAAGTGGTGGAGAGCCATTTGGACATGTGCAGGACTCTTGCGCATGCTCATGACTCTCTGTTCTGATAGGTTCTGTTCTATGCCGAATACACTGCTTACCTGTACTGGGAAGTTCCATAGAACTGAATGGAGAGTGGTGAACAAGCGCAACCAGCTGTCCATTCTGAGTCCACACTTTCGGGGGCCTGTTCCCAAGATAGGTGCAGATCCCAGAGATCAGACTTTGATCCTATCGATGGGAAATCTCTCTATGGTAGAAACACCATTTTATGATATTGTAGACACTAAATAAACAGGAAATACTCAGCTCTAAAATCTCAAGACAGATTTCAGCTCTGAAGCTTATTAATTGTGAACGCAAATATAACGCTTGTTCAAATTTCCATAACAGGTTTCAAGGTTTCAAGTAAAACAGGATACTTTCGCACTGTAATAGGAAATTTATCCTTGTACATGTTAGTAAATGTAGAGTAATATATAAAAACGTCCCCCCTCAATATGAACGATCTAAGTGGGGAGGTTGACGGTGCAAGCATCAGTAAACGGTCGGAAACCGGGTTGGTTCGTTCTTTTTTTAAATAGTCAGTGTACAGGTATAACGGGGGAATGAGGGTGGCATAGGGGGCATAATTTAAGGGTTACGGGGAAAGGGGCTTTTGAAAATTTGGGGGGGGTTTATTTAAGGGCCCATGCCCCACGATTTTGCTGATAATAAAAAACGTTTACTTTATTTTTTTTTTTGGGCCCCCTTTTTTTGGTATTGTGAAAAATTTTTAAAATTTTCAAAAGAACCCCCAAGGGGTTTTTTTAAAATCTGTGGTGGAAGCCTAAAACTTCGGCTTACACCTATTCAAAGGGGCCCCCAAAATTTAGTCAAAATAAAACCCGGGTCAATTTGTGTATGATTCTCCATTCTTTTCTGTGGGGGAGTACGGCCAAAACACCCCCCCTGTACAGGAAATTTCTAGAACAATGGGAACAAGGCTCCCCTTACTGGAACTGCCATAGAACAGAATGGAGAAAACAGCGCTCCCCTGTACTGGGAACTCCCATAGAACAGAATGGAGAACACAGCGCTCCCCTGTACTGGGAACTCCCATAGAACAGAATGGAGAACACAGCGCTCCCCTGTACTGGGAACTCCCATAGAACAGAATGGAGAACACAGCACTCCACTGTACTGGGAACTCCCATAGAACAGAATGGAGAACACAGCGCTCCCCTGTACTGGGAACTCCCATAGAACAGAATGGAGAACACAGCGCTCCCCTGTACTGGGAACTCCCATAGAACAGAATGGAGAACACAGTGCTCCCCTGTACCGGGAACTCCCATAGAACAGAATGGAGAACACAGCGCTCCCCTGTACTGGGAACTCCCGTAGACATAATGGAGAGAACACAGCGCTCCCCTGGACTGGGAACTCCCATAGAACAGAATGGGGAACACAGCACTCCCCTGTACTGGGAACTCCCGTAGGACATAATGGGGAGAACAGAGCGCTCCCCTGTACTGGGAACTCCCATAGAACAGAATGGAGAACACAGCGCTCCCCTGTACTGGGACCTCCCATAGAACAAAATGTAGAACACAGCGCTCCCCTGTACTGGGAACTCCCATAGAACAGAATGGAGAACACAGCGCTCCCCTGTACTGGGAACTCCCATAGAACAGAGTGGAGAACACAGCACTCACCTGTACTGAGAACTCCCATAGAGCAGAATGGAGAGAACACAGCGCTCCCATGTACTGGGTGCTCCCATAGAACAGAATGGAGAACACAGCGCTCCCCTGTACTGGGAACTCCCATAGAATAGAATGGAGAACACAGCGCTCCCTGTACTGGGAACTCCCATAGAACAGAATGGAGAACACAGTGCTCCCCTGTACTCAGAACTCCCATTAAACAGAATGGAGAATACAGAGCTCCACTGTACAGGGAACTCCCATAGAACAGAATGGAGAACACAGCACTCTCCTGTACAGGGAACTCCCATAGAACAGAATGGAGAACACAGCACTCTCCTGTACAGGGAACTCGCATAGAACAGAATGGAGAGAACACAGCACTCCCCTGTACTGGGAACTCCCATAGAACAGAATGGAGAACACAGCGCTCCCCTGTACTGGGAACTCCCATAGAACAGAATGGAGAGAGCACACTGCTCCCCTGTACTTGGAATTCCCATAGAACAGAATGGGGAGTTGTATGACCAGATCTCCATTCATGGGCCAATTCCTGAGCTAGATGTAGGTGCTGGAGGTGATATATCTTATCAATCTTCTAATAAAATGCGAAATTGGAGCACCCCCTTAAAGGGGTTTTCTCACCTCGCTGTTTCACTGAGTCACAAGCAGTTTACACTTACTCTGTCTCCTCAGGCATTGGGTAGTTTCATAGCAGTAATTAGCTTATTCAGCATCTAGTAGAGCTGTTACCCTGACAAGTACAGGAGAGCTAATCTTCATTAAAAAAAAAGTTACAGGTGCTGTGAGGACTGAATACAATGACTTTATCTCTACACAGAAGCTAATTTTGTTAGAAATAATTAGTTTTTCTCCAGAGCTCAGTCCGTCCCTGTGGTGACTTGACTCCCTGCTCTGTCAGCTAATCAGGTAACAGAATATGGTCTGGTATGTAGTTAACCATAGAAACTTGTAGGAACTCAAGAGCAAAGAAAATGTCTCTTATCTTATGACTACTGTACAGTAAATCAACAAAGCAACATATTTAGAAAATATCTTCAATTACATGTCCCTTCATGTTGAAAGCTAATCTTTAAAAAATGGTAAGCAGAAGAATTTGGAGATCTGTATCAGAATATCTGTAGAGATATATAATAAAATTAATCAGCAAATAACTGGACCTGAACCCGGCCTGTGGACATGATGTACATAATGGACATGGTGGACATGGAGGACATGGTGGTCATGGTGGACATGTTGGACATGTTGGACATGGGGAACATGGTGGACATGGAGGACATAATGGACTTGGTAGACATGGTAGACATGCTGGACATTGTGTACATTGGACATGGAGGACTTAGTAGTCATGGAGGACATGGTGGACATGGTAGACATGGTAGACATGGAGGACATGGAGGACATGGTGGACATGGTGGACATGGTAGACATGGTAGACATGGTAGACATAGTGCACTTGGTGGACATGGAAGACATAGCGGTCATGGTAGAAATGCTGGACATTGTGTACATGGGACATGGAGGACATAGTAGTCATGGAGGACATGGTGGACATGGTGGACATGGTAGACATAGTGGACATGGTGGACATGGTAGACATGGTAGACATAGTGGACATGGAGGACATGGAGGACATGGTAGACATGGTAGACATTGTGGAAATGGTAGACATGGAGGACATAGTGGTCATGGTAGACATGCTGGACATTGTGTACATGAGTACATGGTGGACATGGTGGACATAGTAGACATATTGGACATGGAGGACATAGTGGTCATGGTAGACATGCTGGACATTGTGGACATGTGGACATGAAGGACATGGTGGACATGGAGGACGGTGGACATGGTAGACATGATGGACATATTATATCTAAGGGACACGGTGGACATGATGGACAAAGTAGTTATGGTGTATATAAAGGATATGGTAGTCATTCCTCCTCATCCTTACATCATGAATATCCTCCTGCTCTGTAATGTGCTCTGTATTGCCGCTCCTCACCCTTCCCCAGATGTCGGTGCAACTGATTTATGCTGTTTTATAGGTTTTGACGACGACAGGAACAAAAAAGCAGAAGAGATCGTGAGAGCCGGGAGCCTCGTGAAATATTTATTTTCTACAAAATACAGCGATTTAGGACCTCCTTGACTTTGTGTGTTTTCTGCATTGTGACATGCGCTTGAGGTTTCTTTCCTGCGGTGTTTCGCAGGTGTTTTTGGCTTTTTACTTTGTGCCATATCGTACAGGTGTGAAGATCTATAAAGAAGCTTATGAACGCCAAACTGCTGCAAAATGATGTAAAGCAAGACGCTGCGTTTCTAGACATCTTCAGATTTCTCCGCAGACTGTAAAGTAACATTCAGCCAAAGTGTTATAATATAAAAAAAATGTGAAAAACGCTTCTGCAAAATCTCCACAGCGCTGTGTGCACAACCGGCCTCACCACAATGTCATGTCCTTCCTAACACTGGAGTCTTGGACAGAGCTAAATTTATCCTCCTACCCTCCTGACATCTCCGGGCTTATAACGTCTCCTGTTACAGTTTACGTTGCTGCATGATTCAGTCTACAGCTTGTATCTCTGGGGGGACTTAGACTTTAGTAATTTAGCACTTACAAAAAACAAAGTTGGTAGAAGGATCGATATAACTTCTTATAATTGTCATTATACTGGTGTCACAGGGTAAATAAACACGTGCAGGAAAATATATGTTTAAGGAGTTATAATAAAAGGAACATTACTGATTTCATTACCCAGGCAGGGATAAAGGGCTGTTCCCATCTTGCACACTGATGTCATATTGATAGGATATGTCATCAGAATCTGATAGGTGCAGGTCCCACCTCTGGCACCTGCACCTATCTTGGGAATAGGCCACTAAAAGTGTCCATTCTGTTCTATAGGGGTTCTGAATACAGGGGAGCGCTGTGTTTGTTTGTAGTACTCTACAGCAGTCTCTGTATCAGTTCTCAGTAACAGTCTTTGCAGTAGTTCTCAGCAGCAGTCTCTGGAGCAACTGTCACCAGCAGTCTCTGTAGTAGTTCTCAGCAGTAATTCTTGTAGTAGCGCTCAGCAGCAGTCTCTGCAATGATTCTCAGCAGCAGTCTCTGCAGTAGTTCTCAGTAGTAGTTTTTGTAGTAGCTCTCAGTAGCAATCTTTGCAGTTGTCCTCACCAGCAGGCTCTGCAATAGTTCTCAGAAGCAGTCTTTGTAGCAGCTCTCATCAACAGGCTCTGCAATAGTTCTCAGCAGCAGTCTTTGTAGCAGCTCTCATCAGCAGGCTCTGCAATAGTTCTCAGCAGCAGTCTCTTCAGTAGTTCTCAGCAGCAGTCTCTTCAGTAGTTCTCAGCAGCATTCTCTGCAGTAGTTCTCAGCAGCATTCTCTCCAGTAGTTCTCAGCAGCAGTCTGTGCAGTTGTCCTCACCAGCAGTCTTTGTAACAGTCTTGACTACACTTATCCCAGAATAGAAGCAGGTAACAGACAAGACCTGCCAACAAGGAGCACTAAGCACTACTAAGAGTAATCATTTGGGGTTCTCTTTAGTCCCACACTAAACAGTTCAATGCACATTTAAGGTAAATTTGTCTGACCCACTGGGCCCTAGCAGCTCCTTCTTTTAAGCCAAATCTTAGGGACCCCACTGGTTTCAGATCCCATGTGAGGACACTTACTGGAAGTTGTGTTGTTGCTGTCAAGAGTGATGTAATCCTGCTAAGTCGTTTTTTGAAACATGTTTCAAAAAAAGACCAGCAGCAAAAATGAGCAGAAAAAAGACTCTGTGGAGACATCAGGATGTTTTTACTATACAAGTCGTTTTTTCAGTGTTTTTAGAAAATGAAAAACGCTGAAGAAACTGATGTTATTCTGCGCAGTGTAGACATAGCCTAAGTGCAGGTTTGTTAGAGAATGGAGCACTGGGGAACAAGCCATTCTAGATAGATTTTTTTTGTAATAATAATAAATGATAATGTCATACAGTGCAAATACAATACCGCCATTTTCTCCCACAATACCAAGGGGCAAATATCCATGGACCTTCCCATCCTGATAGTGTTGTGGATGGGAACAAAGGTTATATATGTGTGATCCTTTGTTCTCCATTTTAATGCATTAGTTAGTATAACACCACGTTTGCCTTTATATTATGGCACGTAAAAGCTGCCTGTATATCTTTTTTCTCTAATGTGTTTCTGAAATGGCCGCCACATAATTTCTTATAGAATAAACACCCTATAATCCAAGATGGCATCTATTTTCAGGGCTACCCCAAGGTTTTTAAATTCCCGAACAAAGGGGGTATACCCCAAAAAAAGGGTGGGAAACCAAACACAACTAACAGCTATTTCCCCTGTGAAACTTTCCTTTTTCTCTCTACCAAAGGGTTATAAAAAAACCCGCCATTTTGTGAAATTTAAAAACAGAAAATGTAAAATTTAGACCAACGGGGAGTTTGGTGTATCTCTTTCTTGCTGGGACACCCTTTTTAAACCAAGGATAATTTGGAACCCACCCAGGGTGAAGAGGCCCCCCTTTTAGGTTCTAATCCATTTTTAAAAGTATCAACCTACAGCTGCTAGTTTTACCTTGGCTGGATATGATATAGGAGGGACCCTGTGTCGTTTTTTATTTAATCATTTTTTTTCTCATAAACCCCCCCCTTTTTTTTAAACCCCAAGGGGAAAACCACAAACCCGCAGAAACCCATATTAAACAGGAAGGAAGGTCCAAAAAAATTGGTTCCTTTCCCACCCCTACCAAAAATCAGAAGCAACCATCACATTAAAAGGGTTTCCCCTTCTGAAGGGAACCCTTTATTGGGGACTTGGGGAATAAATGGCAAGAGGGGAGGGGTCCGCCTTGGGGGCCCCAAAAAACACCGCTGGGGACCCAAGCCCAAAAAAAAAGGAATGGAAGAGCATGCGGGCTGGGGGGGGGGTCCGGCCCCCCAGGGGGAAATTTATCTCCGGGGGGCCCCCCCTACTTGGGACAAAGAAAAATATTAAACCCGGCCCCCTCGGACATAAAGGGGCCCCCTTTTTACCACATAATAAATTTTGCCCCCAAAAAACTGTATTTTGTAGTACAATACAATTAGGCCATAACGTTTATCGCACATATCGTCTGTGGCATAAAGACAACGGGTTTTAATAGCTCCCTCCATAACCCCCTCCAAAACCCCCCATACAAAAATCCCCCCCCCCACCCACAACAAAAATCCCCCCCACCCACCCAAAAAATACTCCCTCCAC
>JAODAL010062000.1:0-19994 GCA_025379985.1 Phyllomedusa bahiana | reverse complement strand
GCCCAATTGCTCAGGTTCCCTGCAGTTAATCTAATGTATCCTAGCATATTAAGAGTTGGTTAATATAGTCTGGATATTTTATCTCCTCCTCTTTCGGGCAATTCTTTTGTTTCCCTTTTGTGATAGTGTTTGGAGTATATACAAATAGGGATTACATAGTGTGGCAACAGGGCAAGCCTTCAGAGGTGGGGCCGTCCTTATCGGGACGATGACCCGGCCATTTGCTAGGTTCTTTGCAGGGAAAGAGTAAGGGATAGAGGGATTTGTTTTGTATTATTTAGTGGTTAAGTTTTATTTTGTATATTTAGTGGTTTAAGCAAGGTTGTGTACAGCAACTTTTTTAAAAAGATTATTAATAAAAGGTATATTTTAGAGATAGGGCTTGATGATTATTGATCAGTGATTAGTAGGATGGTCCATGCGCCCTGCATGGCGCATGTGTTCAATCTGGTTTTGAAAAGGTTCCTGACCCTCGCTACTAGTCCAAAATGGGAGCCTTTTTCCCAGCTGCTGAGAGGGAGGACAAACTCAAATACTATAGGGAAATCCTCCATAGTCAGTTGGCCGCTGCCTATGTGCGGCATCGTCCCTCCTCTGACAGGTCTGACCGGGGGTTCTTCAGCATTCACGTACTACTGCCGCGGCTGCTGGGGGAAGGTGGGGGGGTAGGAGCAGTACCAGCTCCATCAGCAGCAACCTAAGTCTGGAGTCACTGATGAGCAGCTTCCTTCACCCGCCTAGTGAGGAGGGCAGTCGCCAGCAGCAGCAGGACCTGGAGCAGTCCCTGAACCATCAGGAGGTGGCCTACTTGGACAGCACTCTGCCACCCCAGTTAGAAGATCCGCTGGACTACTGGGCAGCCAAACTGGATGTGTGGCCGCAACTTGCCGAGTTTGCAGTGGAGAAGCTGTCCTGCCCAGCCAGTAGTGTGGCATCAGAGCGGGTGTTCAGTGCGGCGGGGGCCATCGTTACCCCAAGGAGAACCCGCTTGTCCATGGGAAATGTGTAACGACTGACCTTTGTCAAGATGAATCAGGAGTGGATCGGCCAGTATTTCCACACACCAATGCCTTAGGCCTCAGACTACATCAGCCATGACGCCTCACCCAAACTGTGAGAAATGGGTCTGGGTTCAAACTACCTGCCTCAGCCACTATATGCCGCCACCCGCCTGATGCCACACATCTGCTGCCAGTTTCTCCATCTGCCACCTACCATCTTTACCAGGGACTGGTATTGCCACCCACCTCCACACTCTGTCCTTGTGCCACTCTATGACCTCATGCTGCTGTTGTTGCTGCTGCGGTCACCTACACACTGTGTCATTGTGCCACTCTCTGAACTCATGCTGTTGCTCCTGCCGTCACCTCCACTCTGTGTCATTGTGTCACTCTTTGGCCTACTCCTGTTATTGCCACCTCCAGAATGTCATTGTGCCACTGCCTGACCTCATGCTGCTGCTACCGTGACCTCTACACTGTGTCATTGTGCCACTTTGTGGCCTACTCCAGTTTTGCCACCTCCAGAATGTCATTGTGCCACTGCCTGACCTCATGCTGCTGCTACCGTGACCTCCACACTGTCCCGGCGCTGGCTCACTTACCCGTCCACGATCCTGTGAACGCTGCGCCTGCCTGTCCCGGCCGCCGCGCGCGTGCCTGCTGCTTAGGGCGTGCGCGCGACAGCTTCTCCAGATTTAAAGGGCCAGCGTCCCGATAATTGGTCATTTGCCGGGCACTGTTTCTAATTAAGGAGCACGCCCCCAGCACTCTCTGCCAGTTCGTTGGTGTGTGTTCAGTAGCTTTAGAGGTGTTGGAGTATTTCCCGTGTACCAGTCCGCTCGCTTACGTTTCCTGACCTTGCCTGTTTGCCGCCTTCCCTGACCGTCTGCCTGTCTCTGACCACGAACCTCTGCCGCCTGCCCTGACCTTCTGCCTGTCCCTGACTACGTCTCTGGATTACGATTTTGTACCACGCTGTACCCCGGCCGCCATCGCAAGCAAGTCACGTCAGGGGTAGCGACCTGGTAGACTCACGCCGCAGCAAGTCCATCCCGCTTTGCGGCGGGCTCTGGTGAAAACCGGGGGCTACTTAGGACTCCGCTCCCTGGCGTGGCTTAACTATCATCGCTTGCGGTGGTCCAGCGAATCACCCTGCATTACAGTACGAACTGGTCATGGATTCCACCAGGGTACCTCTGCCCGACCTCCGGGAAGTCACGACGGCAGTCGCCCAGCAGAGCCAATGTATTGACCAGCTAGCAGCCATGATGCAGAACCTTGCGGCCCATCTACCTCCACCTGCTGCCGCCGCTGCACCTGCACCTGTTGCTCCGGCATCCATTGCTCTACCTGCTCCGGCTTCGGGACCTCTCTGCATCTGCCTCTCCCCTCACGCTACGATGGAGACCTCAGGAAATGCCGTGGGTTCATCACCCAGTGCTCCATCCACCTCGAGATGATGGGGCATCAATTCCCTACAGAGCGTGCCAAGGTGGCCTTCATAATCAGCCTCTTGTCTGGAGAAGCCTTGGCTTGGGCCACGCCACTCTGGGATCGAGGGGATCCTCTGACAGCTGACCTCCAAACCTTCCTCCGGGGGTTCCGCACGGTCTTTGAGGAACCAGGTCATACTTCTTCGGCTGCCGCAGCACTGCTCCGGCTTCGTCAGGGAGACACCACAGTCGGTCAGTATTCTGTGCAGTTTCTCACTCTCGCTTCGGAGTTGGACTGGAATAACGATGGCTTTGGTGGCGAATTCTGGCAAGGTCTCTCGGGACGAATCAAGGATGAGCTCGCGTCGGGATCTACCAGCTACTTTGGATGACTTAATCCACTTAGCACCCGAGTCGATATTCGGTTCGCCGAAAAGGCAACAAGAGCTCGCCTTCAACGGGGAGGTCGTCCGTCCATGCCGTTTACCCCGCTTGTCTCCCACGTTCCAGCGGCCACCTCTCCCTCCTCGATGGTTTCCGAGGAAGAACCTATGCAGGTTGAGAGAACCCACCTGTCCAGGAGGAACGTTCACAGCGTCGCCAGAAGCAGCTGTGCTTCTGGACATTTTATTGGGGACTGTCCGGTGCGCCCGGGAAACTTCCGCACCTAGGGCTCATAGGAGAGGCAACCCTAGGTGTCAGAGCGGCCTCTTCTCATCTGACCATGCCCGTACGTGTTGGTGTTTCACCAGACAGCACCTTTCAGGCCACCGCCTTTATTGACTCAGGATCTGCAGGAAATTTCATAAGCCACGAACTTGTGACCAGGTTTTGTTTCCCAGTGATTCGGTTGCAGAAGCCTATGTTCGTCTCGTCGGTCTGTGGCGTATGCCTTAAGGACGCTATCCGCTTCCGCACTGCTCCCCTCACCTTGCAGATTGGGGCTCTTCACAAGGAGACTTTGCAACTTCTCGTCCTACCTCGATCTCATCTGAAATCTTCTGGGCCTCCCATGGTTGCAGGACCATACCCCAACCTTGGACTGGAGCACAGGTGAAGTCATGCATTGGGGTTCCGCGTGTCTCTCGCGTTGCCTGTCGAAGCCGCAACCTGCTCCTCAGGACGCCTCCCTGAGATCTGCCAAGCCTCCACCAGGTCTACCTATGCCATACTGGGACTGTGCTGACGTCTTTTCGGAAAGACAGGCCGAGACTCTTCCTCCACACCGGCCTTATGATTGTCCCATAGATCTACAAAATTCCTTCCCGACTTCAATCTGGCAATCAGAATAAATCCCTGGATCAGCGACCTTTCTTCAGAATCCTAGTCACTATAACTTGTTATATTATTGCTCTCTAGAAATATATCCAGACCCTTTTTGAATTCTGTTACTGAATTCACCACGACAGGTTCCTCTGGCAGAGAGTTCCACAGTCTCACTGATCTTACAGTAATGAATCCCTTTCTATGTTTATGTAGAAATTGTCTTTCCTCAAGACATAGAGGACGCCCCCTTGCTCTAGATACAATTCTGGGTATAAATAGATTATTGGAGAGATCTACAGTATATATTGACCTCTGATATATTTAAACATATTTATTATGTCTCCCCAAAGCCGTTTTTTCTCTAAACTGAACAACCCTTGCAATACCCCAGTACAGGGTATTGTAGTCTGTAAGGTTGAGTCAGGCATGCATTCTTGTCACAGTATATTATACGTCTTTTATATGTAATGTGTTATGTATCTTTAGGAAAACTTTGTCAGTCCCTGTGCCAGCAAAGGTTAAGCTTCTTGCACCCTAATGCACCTTACACTTCAACACCTAGCTCCTGATTGGACAAATGGATGGAAAGGTTTCATGTCAGGAGTGGCAGTTGGAGGCAAGAAGTTGAGTTAGGCTATGTATAGAGAGGGATGTGGTGCCATGTGAGCATGTGATCCAAAGAGGATTGGCCATGGACCTTTGATCCAGAGGAGAACAAAGCCAATATTTGCTTCACATTCTGGAGGTCGCCAGCCAGGCAGCACCTAAAGGTAGGAGTCCTGCCAGCTATAGGATAAAGTTCTCCTACTAGGGTGGAAATCCCTGAAGAGCAAAATAAAGAATATTCCCTCTTCAGAGGCAGTTGGGATTTAGTATGCCTGTGGTCCATCCCATACACCTTGCCACTAAGTGGACCAGTCCAAGCATTCTCATGTATCTTGACTCATGTAAATTAAAGTATAGTATTTTTTTTTTTCGTTGTTCAGCTACATGCCCACCCAAAGCTCTGGGATAAGAGCTACCCCGGGTACCGCAACAAAGTCCTCAAAAACCAAGCCTGGGAACAGATCGGTGCTGAAAAAGGGGACTGGAGCAAGTACTCCACCAGTGAGCAGGAGCTCATGCGTAGGTTAATTTTATTCTTTCTTTGATTACAATACATTCTTGTAGGTTGTCCAGCTGATCAAAAAGTGGTCCTGTGGCCGATTTACTCACCTTCACCCAGTCCTTGGTTCCAGCGGTCATCACTTCAAAACGTGACATCCTGTCAATTAAAAAAGGTGACGTCAGTGCTGCGGACACAGAGAGGCTGCAGCAGTCATGTGCAGCTAACTTAAATTATTGTTCTAAACTGAAATGCTCTGAAATTTGAAGGAAGTTTGTTGCACAATACCACCACAGCCTCTCTGCGTCTGCAGCGCTGACTTCACCTTTTTAAACTGAAAAAGTGTCACGTTTTCAAGTGATGCTCACTGGAACCAGGGAATGGACCACAGGAGCAATAGAAGTAAATTTTTAACCCTTTACCACTGGAGCCAATTTTGACCTCCCTGACAGAGCCCCATTTTAGAAATCTGACGTGTCAATTTATGTGGGAATAACTTTTTGATACTTTTACCTATCCAAGTGATTCAGAGATCATTTTCTCATGACACATTGTGCTTTGAGTTAGTAAGAAATTTTGGTCCACACAATCCTTGTTTATATGTGAAAAATATCAAAATATCGTGAAAATGTTGAAAACGTTGCCATTTTCAAAATTCCTGCATGTAAGACAGATAGTTATTGCACACAAAATAGTTTATAACTAGAATCTATCATATGGCTACTGTAGGTTGGTCTCATTTTAAATGTCTTTTTATTTTTGTATGACATTGGGGGGCTTAGAAATTGTAGTTATTTTGTATATTTTTAAGAAAATTTGCAACACAGAATTTTTAAGGGACCAGCTCAATTCTGACGTGGCTTTGAGGGGCTTGTATGTTAGAATACCCTCATAAATGACTCTGTCTAATACTACATCCCTTAAAGAATTCAAAACAGCATTTAGGAAGTTTTTTAAACCCTTTATGAGGAAAAGTCACTCTACGTAGCTAAAAAGTCAAATATGACACGTCACTCCAACTATATAACTAGTCAAAGGGCCCCAGCTCCTAGGAAAGCCTCAATTAATTAGCCCAGCTCAAACCCTTGTAAAATACCCCCCATAGGAAACCCTCAATTACCTAGGAGCCTGGCTAACAATGGGCAGAGCGGAAATCTCCCAGCAGGAGATCTGCACATGAAAGGATCCTCATGCAACTTAATTAGCACAGGAAGCACATGTGCCCTCTCCAACCCCAAGCTTCAAAGATTTGGGAAAAATAAACTGAGGCTAGACCAGCGGCCTCGATATTTTTATAAAGATTCATAGGAGACCCATTCATAACGGGTCTGTGGCGGTTCATATGTTACAATATGAAAATCCCCGGCATATAGCCACTAGTGATGAGCGATTACGTTGACTATTGTCATCGGGTCGATAGTCGATATCGTCAATTATCAACACGTATTCGATAGTCGATAAAGATTATCCCCGTTGAACCATTAAAGTCTATGGGAGAGGACCAACACCTTCATTCTTACACCCAAACAGGGATGGAGAAGCTGGATTAACATCCACAGCAGTCAAATGGATATGTGCTACATTCTTAAGAAACACACTTAGGTTAAAAAAAGCCAAGAAAAAAAATACAGACCTTTCACTATCCTGTCTTGCACCACAAGCATGACCCTTAAACCTGCATGACCCACAAATTAAAAAGTGCCAGAAGGCAGTATGATTTGAACCATCATTTTACTTGAACTGGACATTGACTATACCTGTCCTGGGCCACAGCATTAGCCCCAAACCTGCATGACCCCCAGATGTAAAAAGTGCCGCAAAAAGGAGTCTTTGAACCACCATTTGAGATGATCTGGACAATAACTATAACGGTGCTGTAACGCAGTATGACCATTAAAACTGTCTGACCCACAGATTAAAAAGTGCTGGGAAAAGGAGTCTTTGAACCACCCTTTTAGTTGAACTGGACATTGACTAGACCTGTCCTGGGCCACAACATGAGCTCCAATTTCCTGATGACCCCCAGTATTAAAAAGTGCCGGAAAAAGGAGTCTTTGAACCACCATTGTAGTTTAACTGGACATTGACTATCCCTGTCCTGGGCCACAGCATGAGCCCCAAACCTGCATGACCCCCAGATTTAAAAATTGCCGGAAAAAGGAGTCTTTAAATCACCATTTTAGTTGAACTGGACATTGACTATACCTGTCCTGGGTAACCTACATCTGTTCAAGTCTTCCTGTACCTCCCTTGTACAATTCGGGAGGAATATTTTTTATCAGCTATTTTGTGCATCCCAAGTTTTTTAGTAGTTTAATTCTAGAAAACACATTTTTAAAATAGGATGGAACCCCAACCACATCTTTGTTTCTCTTTTTTAAATGTATTAAATGGGTTGTCTCACTACAGGGATTGCTAGCTCTGTTAAAGATCTTGCAATGACCCAGTCGCCTTACTTCTTCTCAATGTCCCTCTCCCGGCATCCACACTCAGGGCCCATTTGCTTTCATTTCTGATCCTGGCTGCGAAGATAATTATACCGCGATTGTGGTTATCGACCTCGGAGCCGACTATTTCCGCATGGCTAAAGGAGGTCCATGCACTACAGTGAATGGAGGAGTTGCGGAATGACACTCCCAAATTGGCGATGAGACACTCCGGATCTGGGAAAACTAGCTAGTTTTTTTACCAGTTGCCAATACCGGGGCCTATTGGTCACTGACCTCTACACCCTCGAGTCTCTGGGGAAACTCTCATTGGGAGATGGTAGATAGCTGATTGAAGCATATGCTGCTGAGGAACGACCACTTTCCCCTTTGGTTACCCCTTATTGTTCAATGTTATGGTGTTGTTCTTTAATTCATAATGTATTTACGAACGGGATCTTGTCCTCGATCTTGTAATAGCTGAGAAACGACGACGAATTACTCTCATTGTAGCTAAGGCTGCTACTTATTTTCACTATAGCATACTTTCATGCTAGTGACTGCATATATGATGGCTGTATTACACAGATTGTATGTTACTATACTGCTCTGGTTCGTCTCTCATATCTACCCTCTGCAGATTGTTTTATGTAATATATACTCAATGTATTCTGAAAAAGATATACTTGTTATCCCCAATTTATGTTACTGCTTGCATACATCCTGTTCATTTTTAATGAAGCTCTTTTTGAAAAAGAAAAAAGATCTTGCAAAAACTAGTCTTTTGCAATAGTGTCCATAACAGTGTCCTACCCCATTCCTGTTTTTGCAGCACCATCACCCTTGAGCCACTTTTGACAATTGTGAGGAACAAATGTCTGTTAGAAAACCAAAATTTTTTAGAATAGGACCTGTAGTATAGCTGCATTTCACAGCAAAATGCCCCCAAAAATTCAAACATGACCCTTTTAGCCACTTTTGACAATTGTGAAGAAAAAAATGTCTGTTAGAAACAACATTTTTTTTATATATAGGACCTGTAGTATAGCTGCATGTCACAGCAAAATGCCCCAAAAATTCAAAACATGACTCTTGAGCCACTTTTGACAATTGTGAAGAACAAATGTCTGTTAGAAACAACATTTTTTTTTTATAATAGCACCTGTAGTATAGCTGCATGTCACAGCAAAATGCCCCAAAAAAAATTTAAACATGACCCCTTGAGCCACTTTTGACAATTGTGAAGAACAAATTCTGTTAGAAACAATTTTTTTTAGAATTGGACCTTTAGTATTGCTGCATTTCAAAGCAGCATGACCCAAAAAAATTATAAAAATGACTTCTCAGCCACTGTTAAAATTGTGAGGGAGAAATGCCACTTAAAAGCCACATTTCTGTTCCAAAGGACCAAGATTATAGCTGTATCTCACAGCAACTTGACCCCAAAAAATTATAAATATGACTTCTCAGCAACTATTAAAAATTGTTGCCACTTAGAAGCCACATTTCTGTTCCAAAGGACCATTGATTATAGCTGTATCTCACAGCAACATGACCCCAAAAAATTATAAATATGACTTCTCCAGCACTATTAAAAATTGTGATGGAGAAATGCCACTTAGAAGCCACATTTCTGTTCCAAAGGGCCATAAATTATAGCTGTTCTCACAGCAACATGACCTCAAAACCATTGACAATGCGAAAACTTCTAAAAATTAAAGTGAGTAAATGGAATACGGTGCTGCATGAAACCTTGCTGGGCTTTTTAACAGTCTCCTCACAGCAAAACCAGCAAAATGAACTTTTGGGAACTGAGAATAAAAATTGCAGTAAGAAATGATCATTTTTAAAAAAAGTTTTCAAGAGGACCATTTTGTTTGAAGAAGAAAGTGAAGTAGACCGGCAACTAAACGTGACCTCGGCAATTGGGGCCACAACATCATCAGAGATCCATGCCTGATTATCTTGATGAAAGTCAAAAAATCCACATTATCTGTGGAAAGCCCGGATGCGTTTTGTCTGTAATGACTCCTCCAGCTGTGCTGAAGTCCCCTCAGATATGACGCTGGCTGCTGTGCAGGACAACACCTCTATGGCGTGGCAAGCAAGCTCGGGGGCCATCTGTCCATTTTGGATACCCAGAAGTCTATTGGGTCTGGAACACATACAAAAACATCGGTGTTGAGACGCAGATTTGTCGTGCACCATGATTTTTAAGCTGGTCTCTGTGTGTTGTATGAGTGCCCTGCATTACATGCGTTTTGGGGAGGTGGTAAACAAAGATTGCCAGAGGGCACCATTAGGCCCTTTTGCCACCCTGTCCTGCTGCTGCTGCCGCTACGCCTACTTGGCACTTACTGCTGTCGCGTCGCTGATGTTGTTCCACCGTGACATTTGAAGAATATGAAGCAGACGCAACAGATGTCTCCAGTTGATCAATCAGCAAGGTCTCCATTTCCTGCATTTTACTCTCTATTTGGGTGGGTGGAAGGAAAGTGCTGAGTTTGGTTTGTAAGGGGGTCCAGGAGAGTGGCCACCCAGTAACTGTTGTTCATTTTGATGGCCTTTAAAAGCGAGGATCATGTTGGAGGAAATGAGCATCCAAGCACTCATGTGAGAGATGGAGCCTTGATTTCCCAAGCTCTGGGTCGATGGGCACTAGCAAACTATCTTCCTCATCTTCCTTCCTCCGCTTTAAATTCGCGGGCCCAAACTCTTTCCAAGGCAGGGACGTTGGTAACGTCGGTGTCTAGGAATACCTCCGCTTCCTCCGGCACAGCTTCAACACAGCCCCGACTTGCCTGAGATTATGCACCCTGAGAGCTGATGTGCCGCCTTGCACTAGCCCTGGACCCCGAACCACTGCCTAATGAAGACCAATTACATTGAGAAACTGTCGGGCCTTGTGGATTCGACGGAGAGAAAGGCTCCGTGTCCGCATCTGTGTCCGTCTCCTCCTCCATCGCTGGCAGGACCTGATGTTTCAGAGTGTCCAACGATTCTTCCAGAAAAAAAGATCCCCACAATGCTCTTTGTTTGACAAGGGCATTTCCCCAAACTGACCATTTTGGTGGCTTCTTCAAAACTGGCAAGGATTGTGCAGAGCTCTTTCACCTGTCTCCACTCTCGGTGGTTCAACACCCCGAGGTCTGCACCGCTGCTTGTCAGGCCATGTGTCACTTCGTACTGTGTAATGGCATTGCGCTGCTCCCACAATCGCTGGAGCATGTGGAGGGTGGAATTCCAGCGTGATGCCACATCAACATTGAGACAGTTGACGGGGAGGCCGAGCTGACGCTGCAACGCAGCCAGGCGGGACGAAGCAGGGTGCGAACGGCGGAAGTGCAAACTCAGAACTTGAGCCTTCCTCAGCAGGCAGTCCAGACCCAGGTAGCTCTTTAGAAAATTTTTGGACGGGCAAGGTTCATGACATGTGCCAGGCAAGGGATGTGCTCCAGCCTACGATCTTTAAAGGGCGGCCAGCAGATTTGACCGTTTATCAAAACCACCACCTTGCCTGGCACAAGGTTCTTGTCACCCAGCCAGCGCTTGGTCTAGTTGGGAGAGCCGTCCACAGCTCTGGACCTGTGTTTTGGACGGTCTCCAAGACAGATTAATTTCAACACGGCCTGGTTTCTCTGGGCCCGTGATACCACCAGAGGACCTTGGGGGAAAGAACCCTGCACCATCCCTGCGTTTTGAAAGCGTGGAGCCTGAGAGCACCGTCACCACCAGAGACATGCACCCAGCTCATCCCATGAGCTGTCACAGAGATATAGGGCCTTTCCGTGCTTACTAGTCCATGTGTCGGTGGTCAGATGGACTTTTCCGACACAGATGCAGACAACGCGCTTGAAATTTTAGATGACACGTGGCTGGCCAGGGCAGGGACGGCTTTTCTGGCAAAGAAATGCCTGCTCGGCACTGGTTAATTGGGGGCAGGGAAGGGCCAAAGACGGGGGGAACCCATCTGTGTCCACCAACGGAAAGGCAATATTTCCAAGGCCAAAAGCCTGGCAATTGCCGACATTCAGGCTTTTGGCTTTGGGATGGTTTGGGTTAAAATGTTTCTTCTGCTCCCAAACCAGCCAGAAGGTGGTGCTGGAAGGCCGCTGTACGGCGTTATCGGTCGTCAAAACTGGCGGAAAGGAGAAGGGGTTAGGATGGGTCTCTAGTGGTGTGGTGGTACTCGGGCGAGGTGGAGGCTGAACCGGAGGCGACCCCTGATCATGACGCTGAGAGACAATGGGCAGCTGAGGAACGCTTTGGTGGTGGCGGAGGAGGAGGAGCAGGGGACAGAGGGTGTGACAGGGGTTTGGGAAAGCCCGGCATCAGTCGGGCCCTTTTTTTGGCCAATTTTTGCCTCCATTTCAACTCATGCATTCGCTGCATGTGCTGACATGTTGGTGGTGGTTAAACATAAAAATTCTTGCCTCTACTTATGGTTTACGGCAAAGGTGGCATATGACATCGCGGGGTTGAATCAGAGGCTTGTCAAAGAAGGCCCAGGCTTGAGAGGTCCTGGACCTTTTTGACGGCGATAAGCGAGGAGCGGGGTTTCTGCTGCCCGTGGCTGGCGGAATCTTTATCAGCGGATTCTGCGACCCCCCCTCTCCCTTTTTGAGGTGGGACCCATACTGACACTACCCATCGTCTTCCTCCTCGTCCAGTGATGAAGCGCTCGAAAAGCAAATTCTGCTGAAAAGACCAACGTTGGATCGAAATGTCGTCATCATCATCATCAACACAGGTGACTTGGTCGTCCTGACATTCTGCATCCAGGAGCTGCGGGCTACAAGCAAGAGGGACTGCAAGGCGTTGCAGACCGCCCGGGATTTTTGCCGATTGCCCAGCTTCCTTCTTTCCTCTGATGGCATCAGTAACTGGGCGTCAGAGCAGACAAAATCATCCTCTTTGGCCTCTTGATCTTTTAACATCCCTTCTGACCCCAACTGCATTTTGACAACAAAGAGGTCATCAGACAATGGATTATCCACAATGGTGGGTACACGAGTTGACATTTGGGCTGCCTTCGCTTCATGTTGGACGGATGTGATGATGCTGATGACGACATTTTGTGCCGTGATGGGAGGACGAGGGGTAAGACTGCTAGATGCAGGTTGCATTAACCACTGAAGAACAGATTGGTGACGCTGTTCGTTACTGAGATTACAGGGCCCAAACCCAGCGATGTGGGCCCTGATGGTCCTGCAACCGACGATCCGTGGCATGCGTGTTATCGCCGACTGAAAGGAGCACCTTCTCTCGTACCTCTACCTCCATGTCCTACCCCCCTCTTTGCTCGCTTTTCCACCTGCTTTTCACTCCATGTTCAGAAAGATAAAAATTTGAGAAGGTATGAAAGAGTTTTGGAAAGTCTCTTATTAAAAGACGGAAAATCACAGCTATTCTGAAATCCTTCAAATCAAAACAAAATTGCTGTATTCAAATTAAGTGCAAGGGGCCTCTATCAAAAAAGCTTGACTGACCAAAAGTGAAAAAAACACCTATCTGAAAGTATACGGAAATAAAAGGTATTTTTGCACCTAAAAATACACCTGCGGTGACGAAAAAAATTGCTTTATTCAAATTTAAGTGCACGGTGCCTCTATCAACAAGCTGGACTGGGCAAAAGTTAAAAAACACCTATCTGAAATGTATACGGATAATAAACGGTATTTTTGCACTAAAAATACAACCCGCGGTGACGACAAAATTGCTGTATTCAAATTTAAGTGCAAGGTTGCCTCTATCAACAAAGCTTGGACGGGCCAAAGTGAAAAACAACCTATCTGAAATGTATACGGATAATAAACGTATTTTTTGCACCTTAAAAATACACCTGCGGTGACGACAAGATTGCTGTATTCAAATTTAGTGCAAGGTGCCCCTTTTCAAACAAAGCTGGACTGGGCAAAAATGAAAAAACACCTATCTGAAATGTATACAGGTAATAAACGGTATTTTTTGCACCTAAAAATACACCTGCGGTGACGACAACATTGCTGTATTCACATTATGTGCAAGGTGCCTCTATCAACAAAGCTGGACTGTGCCAAAGTGAAAAAACACGTATCTGAAAAGTATACGGATAATAAACGGTATTTTTTTTCACCTAAAAACCACCTGCGGTAACGACAAAATTGCTGTATTCAAATTAAAGTGCAAGGTGCCTCTTCAACAAAGCTGGATGGGCCAAAATGAAAAAAACCTATCTGAAATGTATACGGATAATAAACGGTATTTTTTGCACCTAAAAATACACCTTTCGGTGACGACAAATTTGTGTAAATTTAAATTTAAGTGCAAGGTGCCTCTATCAACAAAGCTGGACTGGCCAAAATGAAAAAACACCTATCTGAAATGTATAGGATAATAAACTGTATTTTGCACCTAAAATACAAAATGCGGTGACGACAAGATTGCTGTATTCAAATTTAAGTGCAAGGTGCCTCTATCAACAAAGCTGGACTGGGCAAAAGTGAAAAACACCTATCTGAAATGTATATGGATATAAAAGTGGAGTTTGCACCTAACAAATAGACCGCAGTTACTAGAAAAGAACTGTATCCTAATATAAGTTCAGGCGGCCCAACATACAAGTAATATTTCAAAAAGAAAACTGTTTCTAAAAAGCCATTGCAATGCAATGTCTAAATAAGTCTGGGCTGCACTATATCCACTATTTCTTTAAAGAGCTTGTCTGTGTTCGCCCGCGCTCCCCCCCCCCCCCCCGCTCCCTCGTTACTTTACAGGGCTAGATGCTCCCTTAAAATTCTCAGCCTAAATACCTAAAATCTGCAAATCTCTAATCTACCTAAGTTCTAATGTTCACAGCTAAAAGTATAGTTGTCTCTGTGAACAAATAGAACAATTTCGCTGAGCTGTTTGCTGAGCTGTTTGGACAGGGGCAGAGCGCCGTCCTACTCCTATAAGCCGCAGACAACCACTGAGGCAGAACAGGAAGGGCTCTTCTATGTAAAACGAGGTCATGTGATATTTCCAGCCTAACGCAACCATACACATCACCAGTCATGAGTCCACACACATCTCACCCTGCTTATTCTCTAAGCTGATTTGCTGGCCGCCAAAATGACAGGAAGCGCTGAAAAGGGGCGCGATATTAATAGATTATGCACCGATTTTAACCTAAATTATCGCGTGATCTAAAAAAATCCGGATCAACATAAAAACCCGTGCCGATTTCAACTTTGTCGATAATAATCGCTAAAACACTATAGCACACTCCCATGTTGCACGACAGGGGGGCCCGGGGAAATCCAAACTGGACTTAGGGAGCCCATAGGATAGGGGTGCCTGGTACCAGGGCGTAGTTTAAGCCCATTCGGTTCTGATGGTGCCACTGGTTCCGTTCTGTCCCAATGCCCTGCTGCGTTATGGCCAATTTTTGTGTTTCAGTCAAAAATGGCATGGCCAGGGAAGGAAGAGTTTGTAGACCGTCCCAGGAGTGTGTGGGTGAGTGTAGGGGGCTGCCATATGGGCTGTCCCATCACAGATATAAGCAGAGAACCCAGGTGGGCCCATGGTTGCATTCAGGAGGGGGGTACATAACATCATTCCAGCATTCCAGAAGCATTCACGCAGCAGCAGGGCCACATCAGCCCCCATGTGGGCCCTGAACCAAGCCAACCGCAGGTAACTGGACGCATCTTACTGCCTTTGTCTGCAACCATAATTATATTTGAACCTCTGACTCTTACCTGTATATATTATCATTCTGTACATACTATCTGTCTAGAGCGCCCTCCAAGGCAAATTAAATCTATAAATTTTAATCGGAGCTAGTCTGTTGTCATCGGCCTCACATGCCTATTACTCGGTCTATAATATACAGCTACCCCAAGGCTGGTTCCTAGCCTTGTGATGAGTCGGTAACGGGACGGTCTTATAACCAAACAAGAACTTTTGGCAGCTTATTTGACTGGCCGAGCTTTGTTTAACCAGCGTGGGTAAACAAACCTCTCCCAGCTATTCAGGGTCATGGGCGAGGAGGGTGTCCTCTCGCACGCCCTGGGTCTCCCTGTGCCCGTGCGGACAGAAGCTAACGGTGAAACAGTATCTGGCTGACCTCATGCACCCCTAGGGGGAGGGCGACGTCTCGATACACCCCAAGTCAAGCCGTCGACCCTCGAGTGGGCCGGCGCGGGCTTTTCCTGACATAACACATTAGGTGTTTTACAGAAATTAAAGCAAAGCAGAGGTGAAATTTCAAAATTCAACATCGATTCCCCCAATTCTGCCTTTTTTATAGATGTCCCATATGCAGCCCTAGTGCATTGTTTGACTCAACCACAGGCCTCAGATGAGGAGGAGCACTTACTGGACTTTTGGGTATCATTTTCATTACAATTTACTTAAGGCGTCATTACATTTTGCAGACAGACTAAGGTTCTAAAACTTAATAAACACCCCTAAAAAGACCACATATTGGAAAATGCACCCTTAAAGGGTTTTTGCCAAGTATCGAGTTCCTTACCTAACAGGCTGATACTCCCCTCTTGTGGCTTTAAAAAATGGCGTTCTGTTTCTGTGTTTAAAAAAACAAGTACCTCCTCTGTGATGTCATCGCTCCACCTCCCATGCACGTTCCTGATACTCAGTCTCTGTAGTTGAGCAAACATTGTTTTGCTAATCCACTGAGGAGAACTGTATGGTGCACAAGCTATATGCATTTTATTTCTCCCTCTTATTTGCTCATGAGTGAAGATAAGCTCAGCAGGCAGCCTTTTTTCATTCCTTCGCTGCAGTGGGAGAGGAAGGTGTGCTGAGCAGGGAGCAGGGAGTCTGTGCATGTTTACTCAGATAATTACACTACAACCAGTGGATTCTCTTTACAAAAGACACAGAATCTTTCTCCCCAGTCCCTTCAAAGCTCGTTCATGTTCCCTGCCATCAGATAAGAAGTGCAAACAACGCAAGCGCGGCCAGATCAGCTCCGGGTCATGTCGAATGTAAACTGTAAGGAAACCAAGGGCATGTAAGTCAGGCTATAGCTCTCAGAGGCTTCACTTTTCTTGATGACATATATTTAGAAAAGTGATTAAATACCAATTTTGGAGGATCCCACGTCAACATTAGATCGTGGCAAAACCCTTTTCAGGAATATATCCAAGGGTGTAGTGAGTATATCAACGCCACAGGTGTTTCAGAAATTTTTTTAGCATTACGCTTTGAAAATGAAAAATTATTTTTTTCCAACAATCTGCAATTTTAACTGAAAATGTTTCATGCAAGTAATCCTGTTGTACAATTTCTTCCAAGTATGGTAATAACCTATATTAGGGTGTAAACTGCTGGTTGGGTCCATGGCAGGAAGTACAAGGGAGGCAGCCCTATTTGGTTTCTGGAATGCAGATTTTGGTGAGTGCCATGTCGCATTAACAAAGCTCCCAAAGTACCAGAATAGGTGAAATCTTCCAGAGGTCGTCCTACTCTGTATTCAATGCCCCTCATGAATCTCATCTATTGGTGTATTGTACAAAATTGGGCAAACAGGTGTTCCACAGTTTTTTTTAGCACCGTGTGGTTTAATTGACAGGGTACCTTTACTATGCAGGTCAGTACCATTACAATGATGTCATTTTTTGGCCACATCTTTTTTATTTGTCTCTATATGGAGCTTATTAAAGGCTTATTTTTTTGCGAGATGAGTTGATGTTTTTATTGGTACCATTAGGGAGTCAATATGATGCTTTGATTGCTTTTATCATTTTTTTGTGATGTGTTTTGAACAAAATACTTCAATCCTGGTAGTATTTTTTATTTTTATTTTTTACAGCAGTATAAATGAAATGCTAGCTTTACTCATCAGGTCGATACAATTACAGCGATACCCAATTTGTATATTTGTTTATGTTTTGCTGCTTCTACACAATATAAATACTTTTATTCAAAAAGGAAAACCCATTTTTTCATCGCCATATTCTTAGAGCCATAACTTTTTTATTTTTCTGTGAACAGAGCTGCATATGGGTGTATTGGGGGAACAATGCTGTTTGATCGCTTTGTTTTTTGGAAGCCAGGGTGAAGAAAATACTGCAATCCTAGTAGTGTTTTTTTATTTTTAACAGCGCTCACATCAGGGGCTAACTACTGCCTACCTACCTGGAGCCTACCAACCTACCTACCTAGGGCCTACCAACCTACGTAATGGGGGTCTACCTAGTAACATGATTATGAGGGATACAGGTCAAAGCTTTAACACAATCTCCAGGGGGGGGAATCCTCTGTCCCCCACCCCTCTAGGAGACTGGGCCTCTAAGCTATGGTGTATACCCACTCTCCCATCTCTGGGAAGTTTGTACAGAGTTGAAGGACGGTGAGGGAGGTGCTGGAAAAAAGAGGACTCTAAGATATTGGTGTCCAAATCTGCAGCGACGAGTGGTGGCTGGATTAAGTCATCATGGTGGTTTGGACCGGATGCAGAACAAAAGGTAAATACAACGACTTGTCAGAGAAACGTCACCTGTGAGTCACAAGATTTAACTGCACTTTAATCACTAATATGTCAGCAGAGCCTGTGTACACGTATCTACCAGTATATGGTTACTATATGGAGGTAATATACAGTCTTTAGAGCACCTGTGTACCCTGGTATATACCACTATATGGTCACTGTATGGAGGTAATATACAGTCTGCAGAGCCTGTGTACATTGGCACTAAAACTATGTGGTCACTGTATGGAGGTAATATACAGTCTTCCGAATCTGAGTACACGTATCTACCACTATATGGTCACTTTATGGAGGTAATATAAGTGTGCAGAGCCTGTGTTAACGTATCTACCACTATATGGTCACTGTATGGAAGTAATATACAGTCTTTAAGGCAATGGTGTACACTGATATGTACCACTATATGGTCACTTTATGGTGGTAATATTGGTCTTTGTATACTGATCTTTCTTTGGTAATAGTACAGGTGGTAATTTGTGGTCGTGTTCTGGTGGTATAATCAGGTCCATAAGTAGCAGCATTATTGGTAATGTTTGCCTTGGTATAGTGGGATTTGTTTGGTAGCAATATGATGCTGATATCTATGGTGAGGTAATCGTTCCTTGTATTATCTAGTACCTGGATTACTTAAGAGGTCCCGGTAAATGTTCATGGTCAGGTGGCGGATGAGATGGGGTGCTTCCAAAAGCTTGCTATGGGGCCCAAGCTTCTCTAGTTACAACCTTGTGAAGTATACGTGACAAGTTAGTTTTACTCTGTGGCTCAAAACAATTATGGTGATACCCAATTTATATAGTTTATTTATGTAGAAGTGCTTAAAAAAAGGTTGAATGAACATATCCACTCCCCAAATTTGTTTCTACTGCTCCTCTGCCTCCATGTCCGGGAGCTTTTCTCCAAACCGTACACCTGCTCCTGTTAGCTCAGCTCACCGATCCGCTACGTAGCTAAATATGCTCCCCGGGATCTCCTCGCTTTCATCAAAATCCAATATGCAGGCTTCTCAGCTCCCCGGTGCCCCAATCACCACTTCCCCCCTCCAGCTTCTCAAAATGCATATAGTAAGGTCCAAATAGACTCCTGCTTCAGCGATAGTATAAAAACTTGCAGCTTCATTAAATAGAAATATATGCACGCATTTCTCGTTTATCTTTTGTAAACATTTATTTTTATTTAATAAAGCTGCAAGTTTTTATACTATCGCTGAAGCAGGAGTCTGTTTGGATGTTACTATATGCATTTAAAAAAAAGTGTTTTTGTTATATAAAACAATATTTATGCATCTCTATTTTCTGATAGCCATAACGTTTTTATTTTTCTGTATACAGAGCTGTGGACTGACTTGTTTTGCAGTATGAACTGACATTTTCATTTATACCCCTTTGGTATTTATATGACTTTTTGTCTGCTTTTTATTTCATTTTATGTGCTGCAGGATGAACGAATTCTGTGACTGTTTTTTGGGCCTTTTTTACACCATTCATGGTGTGGGTTAAATAGCATGACAGATTTATAGGGTAGGTTGTTATGCACGCACGATACCAAATATGAATACTTTACGATTGCCGTTTGTAAAGGGGAAAAGGGCGGTGTACGTGTTTTTACTTTTTTTTACTTTTTTTGCATTTTTTCACTTCTTTTTTTACTTGTCCCCATAGGAGATTTGTATCAGTGATCTTCAGATCATTGTTACAATGGAGAGCAGTACACAGAAGTACTGTTCTCCATGGCAACTGTTAATCACTATGCCGGTTATACCCACAGGACACAGCCAGGCATAGTAACATTGGCAATGCCAATGGATACAGAGGGAGCTCCCTCCCTATGTCTTTCCCTTAGCTGCCGTTATCGCGATTGATTGCGGAAGCTAAGAGGTTAATCGCCCGCGGTCAGAGTGAGCTCTGGCTACAGGCAACTCAGCATAGAGCCAGCTGTAACATACAGCTGGTCACATACTCCGATCGTGTGGGGCTCCCTTGTGAGCCCGCATGATGTCCAGGACATACCTATACATCACTATGTGGGAAGTCACTTCCCACTAGGACGTACAGATACGTCCAATGTCAGGAAGGGGTTAATCAGCTGGACAGATCCTTTATCATTGTAGCAATTTAACCATTTCTGAGATATACTACTGAACGTTTATTATATATATGTTGGTGACTACTGCTAACATCTTGTTATTCACTTTTCATGTAGATTTTTTGGGACTTTTTTGGAACTTGGATAGTGAAATAACAGTTTTAATTGGCACAATGACAAAAATTGATATGGGATAAATTTAAC
>JAODAL010061999.1:0-19994 GCA_025379985.1 Phyllomedusa bahiana | reverse complement strand
GCTGCGGGCGCTCGCCCACTATTCAGCCTGGTAAGCCTAAGGCCTTAGGCCTTAAGCCTACCAGGCAACGGCCCCTAGTGCTGAAATGGGCGGGGTGAGGATGTCATATCATCGTGTCACTTACGCCGGGCTTCATAGGGAGAATCCGGCCTGCGCTCATCACATTGGAACAGGATTAAGGTGAATTCAGAATTATTTTTTTTTCTACTACTGGGGCTCACCTAAAGTCTACCTACTTAGCTACCTACTTATGTGGGGCCCACATAAAGACTAGCTACCTGGGCCACACCTATAGCATACCTACCTACCTACCTACCTATATGAAGCCCACCTACAGCCTACCTATGTGGGACCCACATAAAGGCTACCTACCTACCTAGCTACCTGTGGCCTACCTACAGCCTACATACCTAGCTATCTGGGGCCTACCTATAGCCTACCTATCTACCAACCTTGGGCCCACTTACAATTTAGCTACCTGAGGGCCTACCTATAGCCTACCTATCTACCAACCTGGGACCTGCCTACCAAACTGGGGCCTAACAACTGCCTACCTTGGGCTAATCGTCATACCTACCTGTAGCCTACCTACCTGTGACCTATCTACCTGTGGCATACATACTTACCTGGTGCCTAACTGCTGCCTTCTTCCCTACCTGGGGCCTAACTGCTAGATTCCTAACTACCTGGGTCCTACCAACCTACCTACCTATCCAAAGCCTACCAACCAACCTATCTGGGGTCCTGCCTATTTACCGGGTGATATGATTCTGAGGGTAAAGGCCATAGCTGAAGCACAATCTCCAGGGGTTAGTTATCTTTTTCTCCCCACCCCGCTTGGAGACTGTGCCTCTAAGACAGGCATCCCCAAACTGCGGCCCTCCAGCTGTTGGGAAACTACAACTCCCATCATGCATTTATATCATCTATAACAGTGGGAATGATGGGGGTTGTAGTTTTCCAACAGCTGGAGGGCCGTAGTTTGAGGATGTGTGCTCTAAGATATGGCCGGTACCCGCTCTCCCACCTTTGGGAAGTTTGTACAGAGGTAGGTGACAGTAAGTGAGGTGCTGGACAAGTGAGTATTTTAAGATATTAGTGTCCAAATCTGCAGTGATGAGTGGTGGCCGGGAGAAGTGATCACGGCGGTCTGGACTGGATGCAGAAGAAAAGGGAAACGTCACCTGTGATGAATCACAAGATGTGACTGCACTGTTATCACTTATATGTCTGCAGAGCACCTGTGTACACTGGTAACTACCACTATATGGTGCCTTTATGGTGGTGATATACAATATGCATAGCCTGTGTTCACTAGTATTTGCCACTATATGGTCACTTTATTGAGGTAAAATACTGTCAGAGCCTATGTACACTGGCATCTTCCACTATATCGTCACTTTATGGTGGTAATATTGGTCTTTGTATATTGATCTCTATTTAGTAATAGTATAGGGGTATTATTCAGTCATCATGTGGTGGTAATTTGTGGTAGTGTTCTAGCGGTATAGTCGGGTCCTTATGTAGTAGCATTATTGGAAATGTTGATCTTGTTATAGTGGGATTTGTTTGGTAGCAGTATGATGGTGATGTGTATGGTGAGATATTTGCTCCTTGTATTATCTAGTGACTACATAACTATTATTAACGGGCACCAGTAAATGTTTATAGTCGGGGAGAGAGGCATCCAAAATTTTGCTATTAAGCCCAGGTTTCTCTAGTTATGCCCCTGGTTCTAGGAGAGGTCTAGACCAACCAGGGTAGGAGTAGTCTTTAGGAAGAGAGAGCCCCTGTACTCAACTTAAATCTGTAGCCCAAGAGAGAAATGCAAAAAGAGAGTGATTCCTTTTCTATAAATATCAGTGTACGAGAAATTAATAGGGTTCTTTGTGAGAATGGACTGTGCAGTGTACACTTCTGAGGTGGCTTCTAGTTCTAAAAGAACCACATGTTGCGGTTGGTGCTCAATCCTGAAGGTAGTCAGTACCATAATCACACCCTGATCCAGAGAGGGGCCAGAGCCGGGCACAGGCATGGGGGAGCTCCACATGACCCAGTGCGTAGTGAGGGGCAGGTGATGGGGAGAAGGCGAAGAAGATGTACACAGCACACTGGAGGAAATGTCAGTTCTGTGCTTTGCTCTCCTGCCCCCTGTTACAAAATGGCATCCGTAGAGGAGCTGCAGAAGACACTGCAGTCGGTGTCCAGCTCCCGCTGACATGATTGGTTGTGGGAGCGGTTGCAGGAGGCCATGAGTGGGGCAGTGGCATATGCTGCTACTGTAGCAGGTGAAGCAAGGAGTGGCCGCAGGGTGCGGCCCCACAAAGGCTTAGTCCTGACATCGCGCCCAGGGCCCATTATCCCCACCTGAGACCCTCTAGAAACCCTCCAGGTAGGGATATGCAGTAAGGAGCGAGGGGCCATGCGCGCCGTCCTGGCAGGAGGCCACTTAGGCGGTCAGGCCCAGCAACCAGATATTGTGTATCTTCAAAGATTTCATTTGGGAACCTAATTAAATCTGGGTTGCGTGTGATGTGAGTGCATATATATATGTGAGTGTATATATATATATATATAATAATATATATTAAATATATATATATATATATATAATATAATGTTCTGCAACATTTGTAAATATTCTGTGTATCTAAAAAACAGTTTGTATATATTCTGTACATTATTTGTATATATTTTGTATACATTGTATATTTTTTTGTTCACTTTGGGCCCGCGACACTTTGTAATGTGCCTGAGATCGGGGGTGTGCTGGAGGCGTGTCGCACTACAACCATACGAAGCTATACATTTAAATCTTTAGTAAAATCCAGACGCAGTGCTGCTGGAACAGTGGTTTACCTGAGCCAGAAGTGTCACTTTGTAGCTAGAAAGCGCTAAATCTATGACCTGCAGTAGAACAGTTTCATAGGTTCAGACGCATTCTACGCTACAAATGCGCACAAAAAAATGGCACCTGGGCGGCAAAATTCATACATGTCACCCCTTGTGCCTATATTTATGCCTGTTTATTTTGTGATTTCTCCACAGTGACATGTATGAGTAAGGTCTTACGGCTGAAACATCACATACCTTTATGTCACTTATAAATGTGATCTTCTTTTGGAGCCAGAGCATGTTGGGTATAATAAAATTAATTCACCTGCATTGACCCAACGGAGTGCAGTTGTATATCTATTACTATATAGCAGTTTACCAAGTCCAACAAATCTGCAACCATTAAGTAACTATATTCAACAGAGTGCCACCAAAACATATATGTACACTCTGCAGATACAGGGAGTGCCTATGAGGGCTAAATGTTCACCGTCAATTTCAAATCCCTATATGTCTTGGTGGGAGTATTTCTATATTTTTTCATCTGAGAATCCATTTTCACATCTTGTCTACTGGTACAGACATTATATAGATGATACTTTGATTCCGTGGAAAGAAAGTTTAGTGGAGATAATTTTTCTCATGTATCAATAACACTGATAATCTCCATCTTACACGCACTACCCATGAAAAACAAATGTCTTTTTTAGACGTCTTGTTAACTGGTGATTGTGATCACAACACAGTAATCACTTCTTTATATCATTAAAACACTGTGAGCAATGGAATTTTGCATGCTGATATCAATCATCCCAAGTTTATTGTCCGATCCGTGCCAGTGGGTGAGTTTGTCAGGATCAAGCAGACTTGCACTAAGAGAACACTTGCAAAGATCTTAGGTCACATGTATGAAATGGTTTTGGTCTAAAACTCCCTTTTTTCCTCATAGGTTTCTATGGGGAAAAAAGTGAGTTTTAGACCAAAACCATTTCATACATGTGGCCCCTTGTGTCAGCATTGAAAAAAAAGACTCAGAAAAAATCTTCAGAAACTATCCTAAGTCGATGCTTAATAGGGCTGAAAATATTATTGCACAAAAAAAGAGATTTTCTATTATAAACCGCAGACAAGAAAAACTATGTTGATAATTTTGGTAACATTGTCAAGTTGATGATTTAGAGAAAGAAGGAAAAAAAAACATTAAATCAGTTCTATCATCATATCTTTAACATTGAGTTAGTATTAAGTTCTAATTGCTTTCTGTCTGCCGTTATTTCAGATATCTTCAACACAGCTTTCCTTGAGACAGATGCATTGTCTGCTAGAAGCAAGAAAGTCAAGGACTTCCTCCTCCTCCCAGATAATACAGAGGAGAGCGTTTGGGAATGTTTCATATCAGCTAATACTTCATACGTACATGCAAATTATAACTTGTCTCTTAGCGACCGTCAATTAACCAATCATGTAGTGATAAAATAGTCATGTGATTAAAAAGTTCTATTGGAATGTAATTTACTGTGATTAAACTTCAGATTTCATGTCCTAAACGGAAGGTGTCGGTCATGTTTCTCGAGCTCTGGCTGCCGGCAGCAATAATAATAATATAATTCGGAGGAGGCATTTAATTGGGTAAGGAGTGGAACAAAGATAGATTCCACACCTGATTTAATCATCTTGACAACATTGTTACTTTTTCCACTTGTTTTAGCAAACAGTATCATGAAAAAGTTAGTATCATAGAGAGGAATCTTCCAATCCGTTGGCTATTTCTACACAGCACATGTTTTTTTATTGGATTTTCGGCGGTTTCATTATTTAGAATCTGCCGGAAATCCAACTGTAACCTATGCTATGTAGACCTTAGTAGAAAATCAATGCTGTATTCTACACAGAACAAAATTTGGATTAAGCATTTCTAAGCTGCCGGTTGTCCAGCTGAAGAGAGAACATGTTCTATCTTTTGACGGATTCCTGCAGCCCTTAATGTATGAGGTTGCAGCAAATCCGACCATGTTTTTTTGAACAAAAACTGTGGCAAAAACCGTGATGCGGCGAAGTTAAAATACCGTCGGATTTAGACATAGCCTTTGTCAGGATAGAATTCTTTTTGAAATTTTGAGCAAGGGCTGCCACTACGTACCCAAAAAGGGCAGAATATTAAGATGTGTATTGTCACACAGTTTATTTTGTGAGAACATGGAGCCCAGTAGAAATTGGTTGTCGGCTGGTGGCAATCATAAAGGCGGCAGAGGCCATTGTAATTTAGGCCAGTATATGGGTAATATCAACAAGGTGAGATCGCTGCACGTGTCCAAGGCATATCCCATAAAAAGCTTTACTACCTCTAAAAGTGATTTTGTGGTTTACAGCACATATTTGTTAAACTATGTGGGCTGCATGATACGTCCACTTAACCCCTCACTGCCACAGTCAGTTTTGACCTTCGTGACAGAACCCCATTTTTGAAATCTGACATGTATCACTTTCTGTGAGAATAATTTTTTGACACTTTTACCTGATCAAGTGATTCAGATTTTCCTTTTTACATATTGTGCTTTAAGTTAGCAAGAAATTTTGGTCAAAACAATCTTTGTTTATTTGTGAAAAATATCACAATATCGTGAAAAAGTTTAAAATTTTGCCATTTAAAAACTTCAAAAATGTCTGCGTGCAAAACTGATAGTTATTCCACTAAAATAGTTTATAACTAGCATTTTCTATATGTCTACTGTAGGTTGGCATCGTTTTTTAAATGTCTTTTTTTTTTACGACATTAGGGGCTTAGAAATTAATAAATAATTGTTCACATTTTCAAGAAAAATTTGCAATATACATTTTTTTAGGGACCAGTCCAGTTCTTACGTGGCTTAGAGGGTCCTGCATGTTAGATACCCCCATAAGTGATGTCATCTAAGAAACTACAATCCTTAAAGTATTTAGAATAGTGTTTATGAAGTTTATTAACCCTTTAGGTATTTCACAGAAATTAAAGCAACGTGGAAGTGAAATTTCGAAATTTCACTTTTTTTTTGCAGATTTTCAGTTTTTATCAATTATTCACAGGAACACGGTAGATGTGACCAGGGAAATGTAACTTAGGGTGGCATGTATGAACAGGGCTGCACCAGATACCTGGCATCTTTTCAGTCCGATATCCAGCGCAGCCTCGTTTGCTACATTTTTAAATGGCCCGTACGCCAATATCAGGTGCATTACAAAGCGCAAGTGGCACTTTGTATTGGGTCTGATTTTGGGGGGGCGTGCGGAAGGTGGGGCGCACTAGAACCGTACCAAGCTATAGATATATAGTTTCGCTACGGCATTTCTAGGCGCATAACTGCTGGAACAGGTATACCACTTTCGAAGTGGTAGAATGTGCCTGATTTATGACCCGCTGTAGAGCAGGTGCATAAATCAGGCGCATTCTAGGCTATTATGTGCATGATATTTGCATTTAAAAACTAAATTTCATACATGCTTCACTTACTGTTGATTCCCCAGATTCTGCCGTTTTCAGAGATATCCCATATTTGGCCTTAGTGCGCTATTTGGCTCAACCACAAGTCTCAGAGTAGGAGGAGCACCTACCAGATTTTAGGGTCTCATTTACTTGCTTTGAGGGGCCTGCATGTTAGATACCCCCATAAGTGACGCCATCTGAGAAACTAGACCCCTTAACGTAATTACAACACTATTTAGGAAGTTTGATAACCTTTCAGATATTTCCAAGAAATTAAAGCAAAGTGAGGTGAAATTTCAAATTTCACTTTTTTTGCAGATTTTCAATATTTTTTCCATTATTCACTGGAATACGGTAAATGTGACTAGGTAAATGCAACTTAATATCAATTCCCCAGGTCTGCCGTTTTTAGAGATATCCCCATATGTGCCCCTAGCGCATTATTGGGCTCACCATAAGCCCCAGAATAGGAGGAGCACCTACTATACTCTGGGGTCTCATTTTCAATACGATTTTATTGAGGCGCCATTTCAGGTTTGCAGACACCCTAAGGTGCTAAAACTTAATAAACACCCTTAAAAAGACCCCATATTGGAAGCTACACCCATAAGGAACATATCTAGGGTTGTAGTAAATATATCGACCCCACAGGTGTTTCACGAACGTTTTTAGCATAAGGTAGTGAAAATGAAAAAAAATATTTTTTTCCAACAATCTGCAATTTTAGTTGAAAATGTTTAATTTTTACAAGGAATGCTGGAAAAAAAGCACCTCAAACTTTTTTACGCAATTTCTTCCAAGTTCGGTAGTACCCTATATAAAGGGGTAAACTGCTGTTTGAGCTCATGGCAGGATGTACAAGGGAGGGAGCACTATTTGGCTTTTGGAATGCAAATTTTGGTGGGTGCCATGTTGCATTTGCAAAGCCGACAAAAGTACAAGAACAGGTGAAACCTTCCAGAAGTCATCTCATTTTGGATTCAACATCCCTCATGAATGTAATCTAAGCTTGTATTGTGCATTTTGGATGCACAGATGTTCCACAGTTTTTTAACATTGGGCCATGAAAATAGGGAGAAAAACAACAGTTCCGCCCTTGCTTTTTGGGCTTCAATTTTACAGAGTTTGCTGTGCAGTGTAAATGACAGGATAACTTTACTATGCTGGTCAGTACAATTGCAATGATATACATTTTATATAGTTTTTTTATGTTTTATTACTTTAACACAATAGAAATTTGTTTATAAAAATTGCGTTTTTAGGTCTTCAGAGTATGCTAGCCATAACTTTTTTTTTATTTTTCTGTATACGGAGCTGATTATGGGCTTGAGTTGACATTTTTATTGGTACCATTATGCATATGAAACTTTGATCACTTTTTATTAAGGTTTTTGTAAGGCGTTTTGAACAAAATACAGCAATCCTGGTAGTGTTTTTTATTTTTATTGTTTACAGTAGTCACCTTGTAGTATAAATGACATGCTAGCTTTACTTAGCAGGTCGATATGATTACAGGGATACA
Organism: Phyllomedusa bahiana; assembly: GCA_025379985.1. Lineage (NCBI taxonomy): Eukaryota > Metazoa > Chordata > Amphibia > Anura > Hylidae > Phyllomedusa > Phyllomedusa bahiana. The sequence continues at coordinate 12,177 of JAODAL010061999.1, read as the reverse complement.
CAATTTGTATATTTTTTATGTTTTACTGCTTTTACATAATAAAAACTCTTTTATTCAAAAAGGAAAACACATTTTTGCATCACCATAGTCTGAGAGCCATAACTTTTTTTTATTTTTCTGTGTAGGGGTTTGTTTTTTTGGGAGGAGTTGTTGTTTTTATTGGTATCATTTTGGAATCTATATGAGTTTTTGATCGCTTTTAAATCCATTTTTTGGAAGGCAGAGTGAAAAAAATACTGTAATCCGTGTGGTATACATGACATATTTTTTTTTCTCTTTTGCTTCTGATTAAGGTTTTCTGTTGTACCTTATTTCTGATCCAGGTTTTGCACCATAATCTATTTTTTGATCACATGTCTTGGCATGGTTTAGATAATTGCAATCTATATGTATGTATTTGGTCTTTGGTATGTTTTTATTTAGCTATGATTAAGGGTACTATGAAAACCCAAAACGAGTCAGTTTTGACGACCATCATGTACTATGTTATGAATTTGAAATATATTTAATACATTTTTGATTTTATATGGAGCTGGAGACAACGTTCTGCTTCCTACATGACAAGTTAGTTTTACCCTGTGGGTCGATACGATTATGGTGATACCCATATATATAGAATTTTTTGTGTTGAAGCGCTTTAAAACAAGTGCTTTTATTGTGTAAAACAAAATTTATGTATCACTATCTTCTGATAGCTATAACTTTTCTTTATTTTTCCATATACAGAACTGTGTAAGGGCTGTTTTTTTTGCGAGATGAACTGAAGTTATAATTGGTACCATGTTGGTGTTTATGAGTTTTTGATCGCTTTTTTTTCCATTTTATGTGCTGTGGGATGAACAAAAATCGCAATTCTGTGATTGTTTTATTTTTGTTCGTTTTTTACAGCGTTCACCCCTGGAGGTTAATTAGCATGACAGATATATAGCATACATGCCAACTCTCCCGTTTTTGGCGGGGGGGTCCCGCTATTTGGGGTCCCCTCCCGCCCTCCACCGGGGGAGTTGGCATTCTCCCGCCGCCTGCAGGCGGCGGGGTCCTTTAAATTACCTGCGGCGCAAGAGTAGCGCTGGTGCGCTACTATTGCGCCGCCGGACCGCTCCTACAGGCGGTGAAGCGCCGCAGCGTCCGCTCACCCGCGCCGGGTCTCACTGTGCAGGGAGGAGGCAGGAGGGATCGCTCGCTCCCTCCTCCCTCCTCTCCCTGTATGTACGGCGCCGGTGCGCGCCGTGCATACAGGTCAGCGGCGCAGGGGGAAGTGACGCGCGGCTGCAGGGGATGGACGCGCAGGCTGCTTCTCACTTCCCCCTGCGCCGCTGAAGAGATCGGGCAGGAGCTGGCCGCACTGCAGGACCCTGGTAAGGTAATTGGATTTTATTATTTTATTTTTATTAGCTTTAGGGGGCTCTACCTGGCTAACAGAGAGGGCAAATACATGGCAAAAATGGGGGCATCACCTGGCAACAATGGGGGCACTACCTGGCAACAAAGGGGGCACTACGTGGCGACAGGGGGGGCACTACCTGGCAACAGCGGGGCAACTACCTGGCAACAAAGGGGGCACTACCTGGCTAAACAGATGGGGCAATACCTGGCAAACAGATGGGGCACTACCGGGCCAACCGATGGGGGCACTACCTGGCAACCAAAGGGGCACTACCTGGCTAACAGATGGGGCACTACTTGGCTAAAAGATGGGGGCACTACCTGGCAACAGATGGGGCACTACCTGGCAACAGTGGGGGCACTACCTGGCAACAGAGGGGGCACTACCTGGCAACCAATGGGGGCAACTACCTTGCAACCAATTGGGGCACTACCTGGCAAACAATGGGGGCACTACCTGGCAAACAATGGGGGGCACCTACATGGCAAACAATGGGGGGCACCTACCTGGCTAACAAAGGGGGCACCTTTACCTGGCTAACAAAGGGGGGCACCTACCTGGCTAACAAAGGGGGGCACCTACCTGGCTACAAATTTGGCTCTACCTGGCTACAGAGGGGGCATCTACTGGCTAGAAGGGGCATCTACCGGCCTGTAAGGGGCACTACCTGGTATGGGGGGGCTACTACCTGGCTATAAGGGCATCTACCTGGCTTTCTTCCAAAGCCGTTATGCAGTTAGGTGGAGTGGGTGTGGCTTTTTTGAAGGGGCGTGGCACACCGACAAGATGGGCGTGTCCATGCAAATTTTTGTCGCGGCGCGCTACGCGCGCCGCCCACTGAAGCCTCCTGCTTTTTTATTTTCGAAAGTTGGCAACTATGATATATAGGTAGGTCGTTACACGCGTGGTAATACTAAATATGCAAACATTATTTTACTTGTCCACATAGGAGACTTGTATCAGTGATCTACAGATCACTGATACAATAAAGAGCAGTAAATAGCAGAACATGATCAATTTTAATTTTTTAGATTATTTGCATGGGGGAGTGGCTAGCCTCCCTTTTGGTTGTGCACTCTGCCCATCCACACAGACTGTCAGTTTTTTTTTTTTTTTATCAGAGCAGAATGTAGCTGGGACCTTCTCTCCCTGAAAATATGGAGAGAGGAAAGATGTCAGATTACGTTCCCATATGAACGAAGGTCACCTTGTCACTGGTTGAAGGGACTCCCACAATTTTGATCAAAGATGTACACTAAGGACCTCAAATATTCATGTTTTCAAAAAGTAGCAGAAAAGCATTTTGAAATAGTTCCAATGTTCACTTTGATTTTCATTTAGGGCCTTATGTATGAAAACTTAGCAGCAAGACTGTCTTTGATGCCCATAGCAACCAATCAGAGCTCAGCTTTCATTTCATATAGTTCTCTGGAAAAATAAAAGTTGAGCTCTGATTGGTTGCTATGGGTAACAAAGATAGTCTTACTTCTAGACAGCTTAGGACCACAAGTATTAAAACTGGGTCTAAAATTCACTTTTTTGCCCATAGCAACCAATCAGAGCACCCATTTCATTTCATATAGTGCTTTGGACAATTGTAGGGGGCGCTCTGATTGGTTGCTATGGCCAGCAAAGTGAATTTTAGACCTAGGCAGTTTTCATACATGTGGCCCTTAGTGTTTACAGAGTGCTGTTGACATTTTGTTGTGTTTGTACTGCTTTGCTGCCATACCAGCGTGCACCTACGCTAATTTCTTTAAAATTGTTTTGGATGTGCACATCAATTTTTATTGTTTGGATTGTACCCCCAGTCATGGCATTACTACAGCAATGATGGATTTATTGCCGTGCAGTTTATGCTGTATTTTTTAAAATTATTATTTTATCAGTGTTTTTCAGCGTTATTGCAAAAGCAGCACCTCAAACTGCATCAAAATCTGCATGAATACTTCCAGTTCACTTAGGGGAAAGTTTAACCCCTTATCACATGAAATAACAGTTCGTCCAGTGGTTGTTAAGGGAGAATGGAGCAGGCTCACTCTCCGATTCTGCTCCACAGGCAGCAGGAAATAGCTGATAATTACAGTCAGGACAAACTGCTGGCAACCAGGTTTGGTAATAACTCTTAGCCTGGCTTTTTAACCCCTTAAATGCTGCAGAAAACTCAGTGTGGAGCTTGGTTGTCATGGTAGCCAGGGGATCTAATGAAGGCAGCGTGTGATAGAAAAGCCATGATTGTACTCTGTTCTGCAATATATTATTATTGCAGAACAGTGTACAAGCAATCGTGCCCCAGTGGTCAAGTACTGTAGTTAAAACATAAGCTAGTATTGACATGTCCATAAAAAGCCAATCTACTTAAGTTTATTATACATCCTGCACAGTGAATACTGTAGAAGAAAACTCACACACAACACCAAAATAGTAGGTTTTTTGCACCCCCGAAAAACTGGAATAAAAAGTGATAACATTTCACATGTATCCCTGAATGGTACAAGTAAAAATCACAATACAATTCAGTCTATAAAAATCGAGCCCTACCTCAGGTCCATAGAGGCAAAAATAATGAAGTTATTGGTCACAGAAAATGCAGTGCAAATGTTAAGATAAAACTTGTTTTTATTTTAATAAAAGTAAGAAAACTCAAAAAATTTGGTATCACCAGAATCAAACCCAAACCCTGAGAATCAGATAGCATGTGGTTTTGGACTTTGGGATTAAGATATTTCGGGCAGCATGTATAAATTTTTTTTTGTAAAAAAGCCAAATTTCATGCGATTTTAAAAGGCAAGAAAGTCCCTGATTTATGAGCCTGCTCTACAGCGGGTCATGAATCAGGCGCATTATAGCACTAAGGCGATATTTCTGGCTCAGGTAACCACTTTGAAAGTACAAATCCAGATCCTTAGAAAAGTTTTTATGGCAATCACCCATTTTCTACTGCAAAATCCTTTTTATTTCATAAAAATAAACCAGGGAATCGGAAAAAGATCCAAAACAGCCAAACCCTCCTACGTTTTTCTCAGGCATACGGGGAGTAAGACGTCTATTTAACTCCACCATGATGTTTCTTGGAAACGGCCCAATTTACAAACCCAAACATTAAACTTTAACAATAATGGTTGAACGATTACTTACCATCGACATGGGTCGAGGTCGATAGTCGCCCATCATCGAAAAGATAGTCGATAGGACAGTCATTATGAGCGATGACCATTTTAAAGTCTATGGAAAAGCAACAACCCCTTTCATTTTAACCCAAACAGGGTGGAGAATGGAATTTAACACCACAACAGTCAAATGGATACGTCCCTACATTTTTGGGCACACACTTTGGTTATAAAAGCCCAGAAAAAAAAAACCACCAACATTCCTATCCCTGTCTTTTACACAGCAGACACTTAAACCTGATACCCCACAAATTAAAAAGTCCCAGAAGGAGTTGTTTTGAACCTCATCTTACTTAAACGGACTTTAAAAATACCCCCTGTCCGGGAAACGCAGAAGCCCAAACCTGCATGCCCCAATTTAAAAAGTCCCGGGAAAAAGGAGTTCTTTCAACCACCATTTTATTGAAGGACTTGACTCCCCTGCCTAGACCGCACATACCCAAAACCCCCGCAGACCCATATGACGTGATGATGACGACTTTTGGGCCGTGACGGGGGGACGGGGAGGTAAACTGCTGGATCGGTTGCATTAACCCTGAAAGACAGATTTTGGGAGCTGTTGTTACGAGATTCCAGGCCCTGACCCAGCGATGAAGCCTGACATCCTGCAATGACGAAACCTGGCATGCTGTTTCGCCCGCACGGAAGAGCACCTTCTTGACCTTACCTCCATTCCCACCCCCCTCTTGTCGCTTAACCCCCTGAATTTCGTCCTGTTCAGAAATTAAAAATTTTTGAGAAGGTATGGGAAAATTTTTGGGAAAAACTCTTATTAAAAGGGCAAATCACAGCTATTTTTAAATCCCCAAAATCAAAAAAAAATTTTTCTGGATTCAAATATAAAATGCAAAGTAGATCTATCCAAAAAAGCTGGCCTGCGCCAAATGAAAAAAAAAACTATCTGAAAAGATTGGATAAAACAAGGTATTTTTGGGACCTACAATTCACTTGGTGACTATAAAAATTTCTGATTCAAAATTTAAATGCAAAGTAGATCTACAACAAAGCTGGCCTGCGCCAAAGTGAAAAAAACGATCTGAAAAGTTTCGGGTAATACAAGGGATTTTTGGCACCTATCAATTCACCTGTGGGCTTAAAATTTTTCTGTTTCAAAAAAGTGCAAGCTGCCTCAATGAAAAAAAGCTGTATGCGCCAAAGTCAATTTAAAAAGTATCTGAAAATTATTCGTTTAAAACAAGATATTTTTGGCACCTTTCAATTATGTGGTCATAAAATTGCTGTATTCAGATTTTAAAGGGAAGCTGCCTCAATGAAAAAGCTGTATTTCGCAAAGCAAAAAAAACCTTTTCTTTATTATTGTATAATACAAGATATTTTGGCACCTTTTAATTCACCTGTGGGGTCTATAAAATTTCTGGGTTCAAAATTTAAGTGCAAGCTGCCCCAATGATAAAGCTTAGGCGCCAAAGTCAAAAAACCCCGTATCTTTTTATGTTTCGTAAAATAAAAAGATATTTTTTTGCACCTTTAAATTCCCCGGGGTTTGGGGTGACTATAAAATTGCTGTATTCAATTTAAGGGGCAAGCTCCTCAATGAAAAAAGCTGAGTGCGAAAAAGGGTCAAAAAACACGTTCTGTTTATTTTTTCCCGTATAAAAAAGATATTTTTGGCCCCTTTTAAAATTTCCCACCTGTTTTTGACTATAAAATTTTTTTTTTCCCAATTTAATGAAAGTTTCCTCAAGGAAAAAAGGGTTATGCCCAAAAATAAAAAAACACTTAATCTTTTATGTATTCGTAAAATACAAAATTTTTTTGGCAGTTTTAAAAATTCCCCCAAGTGGGACTAAAAAATTTCTGTTTTTTTCCCAGATTTAAGTGCAAGCCGCCCCCAAATGAACAAAGCGTATTTCGCCAAAGTAAAAAAACACGAATCTAAAAATGTATTCGTATAATAAAAAGATTTTTTTTGGCCCCTTTTAATTTCCCCCTTTGGTGACTAAAAAATTGCTGTTTTTAAATTTTAAATTGCAATTGCCCCAAAAAACAAAGCTGTATTTGGCGCCAAAGAAAAAAAACACATATCTTTTTATGAAATTCGTATAATAAAAAGATTTTTTTGGAAACCTTTTTAAATTCCCACCTGTGGGACTATAAAATTGTTTGGAAATTAAAATTTTAAGGGGCAAGGTGGAAAAATAAAAAAGGGTTTAAAAGGGGCCAAAATTTGGGAAAATAAAACCCCTTTCTAAAAATGTATACTAAATAATAAAAGGGGATTTTTGGGCACCTAACAAAGAGACCTGCGTTACAAGAAAAAAATTTTTTATCCTAAAAGGGTTCAGGCTGCCAAAAAATCCGGGAAAAATTTTCAATAGAAAACGTTAATAATAAACTATTGCAGTGCAATGTCTACACTAAGTCTTGGTTTATTTTAAATCCAGTTTTTCTTTATAAGCTTGTCTGTTTTTTCCCCGCGGGGGCCCCCCTCTCCGTTTCCCCCCCCCGGACTTTACAGCGGTAGATGCCCCTTTTAAAAATTTCTCTACCACCAACAAAAAATTTTTAAAAACTCTAATCTAACAAAATTTGTAAGGATCCCAGCTAACAGTAAAGGCTTTCCCTCTTTTGAAGAAATAAATTTTTTTTTCGCTGAGCTTTTTTGGACACAACCCAAGCGCAACCCCCCTTCTCCCTCTAAACCCGCGAGAGACACTGGGGGCTAAACAAAAACGCTTTTTCCTATGAAAAAAACGGGGTTCAGGGAAATTTTTTCCACCCAAATTTCGCAACCATACACATCCCTTCATGACGCCCGCACACACAACTCACCCTCCCTCTATTCAGTAAGCTGATTTGCGGGCCGGGCCAAAAGAAAAGGAACGCCGAAAATGGCAAAATTTTTAAACCCCCAAAAGGCCCCCAGCCTTTTTGACCTTCCTGCCACACCCCTATTTTAAAATCTGAAAATTTGTCAATTTATGTGAGAATAATTTTTTGACATTTTTTAACCTTTTCATGGTTTCCCAGAAAACTTTTCCCGTGACACATTGTGTTTTAAAGGTAGTAAAAATTTTTTTCCATACAATCCTTGTTTGTTTGTAAAAAATATAAAAAATTTCATAAAAATTTTGGGGAAAAATTTGGGCGATTTTGAAATTTTCAAAAATTTCCGGGCGTGCAAGACAAAAATTTATTAAACCAAAAAATATTTATAACTACATCTACCCTATGCCCCACTTTTGGGGGTTGGCATCTTTTTTTAAAATGTCTTTTTTTTTTTTTTTTTTTTTTTACGACATTAAGGGCTTAAAAAAATTTATTAGTAATTTTTTCAAAAATTTCAAGAAAATTTGCAATATAATTTTTTTGGGGGAACCATTTCCATTTTGACGTGGCTTTTGGGGGGCCTCCCTTTTAGAAAAACCCCCTAATTTCCCAACCCTTGGGGAAACTAAAACCCCTAAAACGTTTTTTACAAACTATTTAGGAAGTTTGAAAACCCTTTTCAAAAATTTTTCACAAAAATTTAAAAGGGCAAAGTGGGGGGAAAAATTTTAAAAATTTTTCCACTTTTTTTGCAGTTTTTCCCAATATTTACCCAAATTTTTCACGGGAATACGGTAAATGTGACTGGGTAAAAGCAATTTAAAAACCAATTTTTCCCCGGGTTCTCCCTTTTTTTAGAGAAAACCCCATATGGGGCCCACGCATTATTTGGCTCACCCATAACCCCCCAAAATTTAGGGGGGAGCACCTACTATACTTTTGGGGGTCTAAATTTTCAATACGTTTTTTTTTATTGAGCCCATTTCGGGTTTTGGGAACACCCTACGGTCCTAAAACTTAATAAACACCCCTAAAAAGACCGCATTTTGGAAACTAAAAACCCCTAAAGAATAAATCCAGGGGGCTTTGAGTAAAAATAGACCCCCATTTGTTTTCAAAAATTTTTTTTAAAAGCAAAAGGCTGTAAAAAATTAAAAAAAAAAAAACCATTTTTCAATAACGAAATTTTTAAAACTTAAAATGTTTCAAAAATACAAGGAACCCCCGGGAAAAAAGAACCCAAAAAAAACTTTTTTAAAGGGCAATTTCTTTTCCAATTTGGGCCAAAACCCAAAAATGGGGGTTTGAAAAAACTGCTTTTTGGGGCGCATGGCAGGGCGTAAAGGGGGGGGAGCGCTATTTGGTTTTTGGGGAACGCAGATTTTGGGGGGGCCATTCGTTTTTGAAAACCCCCCCAAAGAAAGGCAGAACAGGGCAAAACCTTTCCCCCAGAAGTCGCCCCTTTTTTGGATTCAACACCCATCGGGGATCCATCTAGGGGTGAATTTGGCCCATTTTGGTTTGCACAGGTTTTTTCCATAGGTTTTTTTAGAAAATTGGGCAATGAAAATGGGAGAAAAGCGCAGTTAAATCATTTTTTTTGATTTTAAATTTTTACAGCAATTTGCCGTGCATGTAAATGAGGGAAAAAAACTTTACAGGGGTCGTCAATTAAAAATATATAAATTTTAAAATTTTTTTTTTCTTTTTAATTTCCCTTTTACCCAGTAAAAATCCTTCTATAAAAAATTGCTTTTTTTATTTTTTCCTATTCTGACACCCAAAAAATTTTTTTTATTTTGTTTGGGTGCAGACTGTGTAGGGGGCTTTTTTTTGCAAGATGATTTGAAATTTTTTTTGGGTACCATTGGGGGGTTTCATATGATGCAAATTTTCACTTTTTTTTTTAAAGGGTTTTTTCTGAGGATGTTTTTGAAAAAAATACAGCAATCTTGGTAGTTTTTTTTTATTTTTATTTTTTATAGCAGCCCACTGAAACTGTATCTATAAACATGGTGGCTTTACTCAGCAGGTCAAAAACGATTAAAACCAAACCCCAAAATTTGTATTTTTTTTTAGTTTTACGGCTTTTAAACAATAAAAACATTTTATTAAACCGGGAAAATACTTTTTTTTTTCATCGCCGTAGTTGAACCCAAACTTTTTAAAAAATTTTTTTGTGTTTTGGAGCTGTGTGGGAAATTGTTTTTTGCGAGATGAGGGACGTTTTTATTAGTAAAAATTTTTGGGGGGAAAAAACCCCCCCCTTTTTTTTAACGTTTTTAAAATCCTTTTTTTTGGGGGGCCCAAAGGGTAAAAGAAAATACTGCAATCCTAGAAAGTGTTTTTTATTTTATTTTTAACAGGGCCACCGTGCAGTACCCCGTGATAAGTTGGGCTTTCCCTCTTTGGGTCTTTTTACGATTAGGGGCGATCCCCAATTTAAAAATTTTTTTTTTTATTTTTAAAAGCATTTTAAAAAAAAAAAGAAAATTGTTTTTTTAAAGTGTGTAAAACAATTTTATGCATCCCCTACCTCGGGGATAATTAAGGGGGTTACTGCCCCCCCCCCCCCGGATCGCTCCGGGGTCGGGGCCGACGCTGCGGGATGTCAGCTGTCGGGATGTCAGCCGATCGCGCGAACTCTGCTTTAGAGTTCACGCGATCCTCAGGACGTATCCATACGTCTAGGTGCGTGAACCCCCAAACGACCTGGACGTATGGATACGTCTAAGGTCGTTAAGGGGTTAATAGATGATGCACAGATTTTAAACTAAATTATCACATGATCTAAAAATTTCGATCAACATAAAAACTGTGCCGATTTCAACTTTGTCGATAATAATCGCTCAACACTAAACAATAAACATATATTACTAAAATCACTTATACTATACTATTACATACTTCTGACTACTTAGGAATGATCTATCCTCATTTTTATATCGTTCAATCCTAGAGGTCCGAGTGCTTCCGTATCCAAAATCCATTTTCACTCTAACTGCAGTCATTTCCTATGTCTATCACTTAAATTCCTATCAAGGGTTACACGTTCTATCCCTGCAAACTGAATTTCTGACATATCGCTCGCATGCACTTCCTGCATATGGGAAACAAACCTTGGAGCCCCCTTACCCGTTTTTATTGAATACAAATGCTCTCGAATCCTTTTAAATAACAGTCGAATGGTTTTTCCTATATAATAAAAACCGCATTTGCACCATATTGCATATACTACAAAGTCAGTACAACAAGTAATAAAATCCTTTATCCTATATCAAATTCGGCCAAGCTGTATATATTTATCATTCCTCATATATCTACAAAACGAGCAGTTACCACATTTATGATCCCCAATCGGGACTAAATCTTTTAACCAGTTTTTTCTTACTTTACCATAATTACTGTGTACCAATTCATCCCGAATATTTTTGCAGCGTCTAAACGATATTATAGGTGGTAATTTCATTCTCTCTTTTAAATCCTCATCAATCTCCAAAAGATGCCAATGCTTTCTGATTGAACGCTTTATATTTTCAGACATGTCACTAAATTCCAATGAGAAAATCAATCTATCCATTCCACCCTTCTTTCTCTTTCTATACAACAATTTTCTCCTAATCTGTCTAATCGCCCTATTAAAGGCTCTTGATATTAATATCTCATCATAACCTCGAGACCTAAGTCTATCAACCAATTCCATAGCCTGTTCAACAATATCAGAATAATCACTATTATTTCACCTTAGTCTTAGAAACTGACCATAAGGGAGAGATTTTTTTTACGTGATCTGAATAAAAACTAGTATAATGCAAAAGAGTATTTGTAGCATTAAAGGGGTTTTGCCACCATGTAATGTTGACGTAGGAACCTACAAAATGGGTATTTAATCACTTTTCTAAATATATGTGATTAAAAAAAGTGAAAACTCTGAGAGCTACAGCATTTCTCAACCCCCCTTGGTTACCACAAAGCTTCCCCTAGTCACGACCCAGGAGCTGAAAGGCCGCGCTTGCGTGAATCACTTATCTGATGACAGGCAGAATGAATGGTCTTTTAAGGCACCGGGTAGCAATATGTTTTCTTTTGTATACAGAATAACTAGCTGTAGTGTTATTAGATCCCTGCTTTATCTGATGAAGAATCTTTCAATCTGCTGTTTAGAATAGGTGTACTCTTTTGTATACAGAATTCACAAGATATATTATTTGAGTGAACATGTCACAGGATCCGTTATGCAGGGCTCTGTGCTCTGGCTGTGTGTGTCTATGTGCGTCTCTGTCAGCTCATGATTTGTTTACATTACATAAGCTGCTTAGCAGATAAGGTTTCTCCTGACAGTGCAGTGTATGAGGCTGTGTCTTGCTGTATTGAATCCACTGTTATACTGTTTATTAGTTCACTTAAGTTTTGAGACGCTCCCTTTGGATTCCTCACTCCCCCCTCCCCTCTCCCTCTCTCCACTGCAGCTTCATGACTCAGTGTGATTTGTTGACATCTTGCTCTCATACTGAACAGAGGTCAGTACTTGGTCTGGTGGCAAATCCCCTTTAAGTTTTCTGTATCCCCATGTCACAATAGTCTCTTCTCTGATTTCTATCTCAACATCCAAAAAAAACACCTTACTTCCACCAAAATTGGATGTAAATTGCATATTGACATCATTTAGATTTATATATTCTACAAATCTGTAAAATTATTCCTTTGACCCAGGCCAAACAATTAGTATATTGTCAATAAATCTTGATCAATATACCAAATATTTCAAAAAGGGATTATTGACAGTATAGATATAATTATCTTCCCAACATGCCAAAAACAAAATTTACT
>JAODAL010061998.1:0-19994 GCA_025379985.1 Phyllomedusa bahiana | reverse complement strand
GACCCCCTTTCTCAGTAGTGCAAAATTTGGGGAATTGTGCATGCTGAAAATTTGCCAGTGAACTCCCCATTACCCTGGGCAACAACAATAAAAAAAAAAAAAAAAAAAAAAAATTTTAATGAGATTGAAGCATTGAATAAAAGAGGTTTATTTACTTACCAGTTTTTCTCACCTGTTTTTAACTCCGGTTTTTTGAACTCCGCACTCTGTTCTCTTCAAGCACTCCGAAGAGAACAGAGTACATACATTACATATTGTATCCATTGACAACAAGACCCTTAACATTGTAAAGCGGCATAGAGATTGATATCTCTTCTAAAAAAAAAAAAAAACACAAAAAAAATACAAACAACGGGGGTTTTGCACACAAGTTAAAATTTAAAATCAATCGAACCGAGCATAAAAAGGCCCCCCAGATGGATAAAATTACCCTTACACCCCTACCACCAAATCCACTGGGGGGGGTCCCCCGTCCCATTTGTATCTCCCAGGGCCCCCGATAACCCCCCGGGTTGGACCAATCCCCAAGTGGTGCCCAGGAATGGGGGCATGAAGGGGCAATCTAGAGACCGAAAAAAAATGCCTCAATAAAGATTTGCCAATCTTTAAAAAATGTCCCCGCCTGGTTTTTCATCTATACTTTTTAGTCGTCTATAAACATTGGTGTTTAAACAGTTTTTGTATCACCTTAATTGATGGGGTCTGGGCCCAGCCACGACTAAACAAACCCGCTTGGCCGCCAACATAGCAACATGTTTTTTTATTACTTTGGGGAAGCCTTTCTGTTGGGGGTAGGTGTAAAAATAACATTTGGGTTTAAAAAGGGTACGAGGTTCTAGCTTGGAGTTCGCTCATGAATAAGTTGGACAGAATTTCCCAAACCACAGGACACTTCCATAGACCGTGCCCAGAAAAGTCATGGCTTGAGTTTTGGGGAAACCGGAATTCGGGTCTGGGAAAGACGGTTGTGGGAAAAATAAATCCATAAATAGCTCGATTCCCACCCAAGTATTGTGTCCCCCCCAGGTTCGTCTTTTACCATCATCCTGACCCTTTTCCAACCCCCCGGAAAACCCCCACGAACCATATCGGGGGAAATCACGTTCCCACCCCTAAAAAACCCTACCTTTAAAAGTCACCCTTGGGCCTACGAAGGCCAGAATAGATCATGGGACAAGGAGTGAGAAACTCACCCGGCCCCACAAGACATCAAAATGGTTATGGGTTTGATTTTAAAGTCGGGGAAAGAACATGAACTTTTACCTCTTAAACAAAGCTAGAATGGCTTGTCTGTAAGCAGATAAAGGGACTTTTTGTCTCAAGACCATGTAAGATTTGCAGCTCCCCAAATGAATAATTAGCCGTCGCCCTGACAGTTTAATGCAGCTGTATAGATGTTATCTAGCCTAGTGACTTCCCTACTGATCAGTTAGTCTGACATCGCTTTTCTAGGCCTAGGATGTAAAACTCCCGTTGAGACCTCAAGCCAGGAAGTAGCGATGCTACTGGCTTGGTAGAAGACCGGAGCATAGTTTGTCCGAGCTGCCTTCCAGGCGAGATCTAGGGCTTTGTGGATGCGCCCACTCCAGAAATAATTATTGGTCTTATCCTTATGAGCACTTTGTAACTAGATTTGGCAGTATGCTTTGGGTCTCTCTAATTGTCCAATTGATAGGACCCAATTTCCTCCCAGAAGCATTTATGTAACCCTGGCTTGTTGTCTAGAAAATGTTACTTCTCACACGTATTTACTCTACTCATATATCTTCTTTTCATATGTAGATGCCCGATCTATTTTGTGAAAGATGCAACCTAGTCCCTTCTGCAGCAAAACAACCCCACAACGCATGTTATGCTGTTGCAATCCCCGCTAGTTTGCCACGTTAGGCTTCCTGAGAGCTTCTTCCTTTTCCCCCGCGAAACGGTAACAGAATGGCCCAAAACAGTTTCATTCAGATAACATTGACATGTCTCCAGCAAAAATGTAGACCTATGTTTTGTTGTGGCATTTGCACAGAAACATATAATCTTGGCTTTTATTAGGTTTCTCTTTTGGAGTAATGGCTTCTTCCTGGCAGTAGTTTGGCCTTTCAGCCCCTGTTGCACTGATTGTATTCTGTTTCATCTTGGACTGATGACACAAACTTGCTAGTGCTTCTCAGCATCTTCGCAATGTTTCTGCTTTTGTTCTTGGCGTTGATATTGCATATGTGACCCATAGCACGTTCACCTCTGAGACACAGAAACATCTCTTCCTGTTAGGCAGCATGATGGCATGAATTTCTCATCTTTGTTTGTTACTTGCAATACAATTGGTTGTACAGATCAAACGAGGCACCTTCAGATGATTTGGGAAATTGCACGATTGAATGATCCAGACCAATTCTTTCCTAATATCTTGGCATGATTTTCTTGTTAGACTTTCCCGCATGGATGTTACAACTGAAGCAGTGTGTTTTGGTGAAATTAGAGAAATGACATCCTTCAGATGTGTGGAAAGTATGATGGTTTAGCCCACTGAGTGCTGATGGGACTGCAATAAAGCACACAATGGGTGACAAGTATTATTTTTGGCGCCCAGGCAGCCTTTTTTTTTTTTTTTTTTTTTGGCACAATAGTAGTGTGATAGAATGCGCCTTGAACTCTGAGGAACCTGTCTACTTGCAGGCATAAATCATACACTCACTATTATCTATTGCAAAGAACTCGACTGACTTCGGGCTCAGGTTAGACCACTTTTTAATGTGTGTTAAAAATTGTGATAATAGTGAATTATAAAAGTCATTAAGATCATGTTGCATAAGTGGTTAAATTTTCTGAACAGGGGTGATACTATCTTAGTAAAATTTGTGGTATCATTGCAGGATATGCCATAAATTCTTTGATAGGTGACAGTTTCCACCTTCAGAGAACACATTACAATCTTAAGAATCGCTATGTCTATATCCATGTACTTGGTTTTGCACAGAATTTAGAGGGTGGGCATTCAAAGTAACTGAAGCATTTGTTTTCATGGGAAATTCAGAGTTTAGCAGAGTTACACTGGTTTACCTTTAGAAACTCAACATAGATACATAAACAGAGAAACAGATGATGCGTGCGAATGCATTCTCTATATGCTGGCATCCACTTCTATCATTCTCCTTTCCCGGAGAAGTTAGGAAAATTATGAGAAACCATTTTAAAACAGAACATTGAATGATTTGTGGTCAAAACCCTATTCTATAAAAGTAAGGGACTGAATACAAGATTTAAATGGCATGCAAATAGCACATTTTTTTTGGTGTGTGTCTTTTGTATTTGAGTCTTTCTAGTAGGTTTATTTGAGCGATTTAAATTCCTATGGAAATTTGACCACCACTCGGTGATCAAAAGGGACCAATGAGACTGCCAAAAGTCTTTGTTTATACACAGCTGAGGTGTTTTACAGAATAACACTTTTAGATGCATTGCATAGAGGGATAAATTACTAGTCACATTTAAAAATTTTGCCCACTCCAAGGCTAGAAGGAAAGTTCTGTAACAATTAATGCATTTGTTTTCAGACTGTAATTGAAATGAGACTTTATAATTCTAACAATATAACACTCAGATATAAGTATAATCAAGACAATGGAAGAAGGAATTTCCAGCACTTTAATCCTAGTTTTAACCTGTAATTAGGGTGAATACAGAGATGGGACGAAAAATAAATCTTTCTTGTGTTTGTGTGTAATATATGTCGATGCTTTCCTTGATGGAAACAGTCTTTATTATTTGAAGGGAAAATGCAGTATGCATAATGTTGATAAGCATTATTACTGGATAGTAATGTTTTATATAAAAGTACTTGTAGTTGACTCAGTTGCAGTGACATGCTCTTGATTAAATATTTGCCCCGCAGTCACAGTTATTAAGATATATTACAAAAACTAGCATTCTAAATCACAGGTATTGCTGCGTTTCTGGTTAAGAATGTTTATATCGTTATATAATGAACGAATTTTGACACATTGTTTGTATAGGATTTTATGTGCCAAGATTCCTTGTTCGTGGATGTTTGATCAATGCCTGTAGATTTTTTGAGCAATTCTTTTGATTGATTTTATTTGTAGATATTTTTTCAAACGCGATTTTATTGTCCACATTCTCTGTGTTTATTTTATTTTTTTGGGTCACTGATTATTTTCAGATAATTTTCTTAGATATTTTATATGCCAATTTGCTGTATTTCTTGACGTCACTGTATTATTATGTAATTTTTAAAATATATTTAATGTGCCAATTTTTTATGATTTTTTAGATCATTGCTTGTATTCACTATGTACAAAGGATATTGACATATAGTTGGCCTAACCTAGAAAAAGACCACGTTTTCAAAGTAAAAGTATTGTATTCAGCATAATCACTTTTCATTTCTATCTATTTAATGCATTAAGCATAATTTGTAATTACTAATGTTTTTTAGAAGATAAATAGTTATCTGTTCTGGTGACCTAAAAGGTCACAGCGCATTTAATGCAATATGTCTTTTTGTCGCAAATATTTTGCGCTTTCAATCTTTGTTGAATTTTTGGAAAGAACTCTCCACAACAATAGATGGGGGCTCTATTCAGAAAGAAAATGGTGGATGTTCATAAATTATATAAGGATGTGCTTGTTATCATTGAATTATTGGGATTTTTTTGATGATCGTCCAACATTTCAGATAGTAATTCCATTGAGTTTTTGCAGGACAATATGTGGGCATGAGCACTATCCTGCAAAAACAAGATGCCTTTGGAAAGTGTTTTCACAAATTTGGCCTGGAGTCTGGTTAGTAGGGTTGATGTTGTAATATTCTTCTTAAGGTGATTGACTATCCATGTCTCCAAATAACTGCGAAACATTATTGCCCATCTGTGTCCCAGAAAATAAAGGTAAAACCTTTTCCAGCAGACTTCTGCACACAAAACATTTTGGGTCGCAGTTTCAGAATTGCATTCTCACTTACTTATTCTTTTCCTTTTGTTGTCTGGATCACATAATGGATGGATCCTCGGTTACCTTCATTGTTAAGATTGGACTGGCCCACAGGGAAACAGGGGAATCCCCCAATGGGCCCCTAAGCATGGCAGACCTGGAGTTTTTTTTAAACTGCATATACATCCTGGAGAGGGGCCGAAAGGCAGAGAGAAAGAGGCAAAAAGCAAGAGGCAGAGTATAAGAGCATGTGACAAGATGCTTGTAGGATGGGTCCCCAAAATGTACTCCACAGGTGGTCCCACAGAATGAAATGCCACTGATGGGCCGTAGGCACCCCAGTCCAACACTGTCCATTGTAATAAGGTGATCCAAAAACTTTGTCAACATCTCAGTGAATTTACAATCAATTTAACCATATAAATCAGTTCTAGACTTTCGCTAGTTCTTCAGCAATCAGAGGGTACTCATTTTAATAATATACGCTTATTTCAAATTCATTTATCAATGATATGAAAATTGCATTCATATAAGATATCTAGGGGTGACATGTATGATTTTTGGTGCTCAGGTGCCATTTTTTTGCGCACTTTAGTAGATTAGTAAGCGAATCGCGCCTGGATATCTACGAGAAGACACCTTGTTCTACTGCAGTCATATAGATTTAGCCGCTTTATAGCTACTAAGAGGTATATTTGGCTTTCAGGTAACCACTTTGTATTAGTGGTTACCAGTTTCTGCAGTATTGTTATAGTTGCTGAATTAAACAGCCATTAAGATGTGTAGATTTGTAACAGGTTATGTGTTGACGACGCCTCTCTCAGGCTCGTCTTCTGTTCTAGCACTGATAGGTCAAGGTGCTACGGACGCCATTCAAAACTGGAGTGCGCCTAATTAAAAATATAGCGATTGGGGCTAATAGGTATAGTTTTCGGGCTGAAAAGACGCCAGACTTCTGGCGCAGCCCCATACATACATGACAACCCTAATCTCTAATATGCGTTTTAGGCCAATTCTTCTATTATCCAAAATGATATCATGGACAGCATCAATGTTTTCTTGCCTTGGTCTCCCAGGTATCTTCTCGTCTATAACATCTTTTCTTCCACATTTAACATCAGAAGCCCAGTTTTTAATGATTGCTTAAGATGAGCATTGATCTCCTAATGTTGTTAACAAGTCATTTCAGTATAGTTTCTTCGACTATTCTTGACAATTTCATTAACAGGTTCTTGAACACCGAACAATACTCGATTTTGCTTAACTTATGATCTTCACTTGACATGGCTTAGTTTTGTTAATGACAATTTCAAAATAGTAGACCTTTCTTGATAAAACTTAGCAGTTGCACTTGTCAGCATTAACACTTTCCATAGTAACACAATGGGCCACATGTATGAAAATTGTTTAGGTCTAAAACTCAAAAAAAGTGAGTTTAGACCTAAACAGGTTCATACATGTGGCCCAATTTGTTTTTACTGCCATAAATATACAAGCCCAACTATTTATCAGTACCACTTTGTAATTGTCGGAATGCTTTTATTTTCGGATATTTTGTATGTAGCAGTTCCTCGTGGTTTTCTGGAATAGGAATATTGAATGTGCACTTAGATAAAAGTCTGTCATGATCACACTAACTGGGGCAGATTTCTATTCACAGGACACATACAATACGGGTTTTTAGTAAAGCACTGCAGGCACAGATTGGAATTTTTTTTTAACCCTTGCAGGCTGTGTCTAGTCACTGTATATAGTATGCAGCTGTGAGGTAGATAACAACCCAAAGCGTGCACAAGCCCATACACAACAAAAGGGGATTGACATAAGGTTTTGTTTTTAGTGATAGTTAGTTCCTTAAAAGTTTCTAAAGTGCAGGACTGTGTGAGAAACCTAGGTACATAATATATTTTATCTGTGGATTATGTTATTCTTAAGCCTATGTTGTGTAACTGGTTTGAGTAGTTCTTAGTTGCATATTTTATTGGAGTGCATAATGACATTGTTAGGGCTTATTCATATCTGCTTTAAAATTCCTGTTCTTCTGCTTTTGTCATAGGAGTAGAAAAATGAAAATTACATAAAAATAATGGCAGTCCATCATTCATCACATGAGAGAAATCACCAATTGGTGTACCGCCAAAGGATTCTCATTGTCTATATTGTCGCCATAAGTGTTCTTTGGATATAAAACCGCTAAGCATCAACTGAAGGTTCATTGTTCTCCAAGAGATTCAAAGTTCTGCAGAGATTGAAAACTGTAAGTTCCCTGCATTCCTAGGGAAGCATTGCTATGAGTGGATTGAGGACTTTGGGTGCCCTATCCTCAAAGGATCGACAATGTTCTCATGGATTTGGGGCCCGGGGTTTTTGTAAGACTATACCTCTGAAGATGTTGTAATGGTATAAGAGGATTGAGAATCTGATGTTGCCTGTACTCATGGGTGTGTTAAATGAATGCTTTAAGCAGCTGTTCAAGTCTCCAGATTTCATGCAAGTAGTTTTTGTTGATTTTTTTGGTACAACTATGACTACTCAAAAAAATACCACAGAAGAGCTACTGTGTGCTTTAATCCCTGCTACAACTGTGTGCAAGTCAGGTTACTATTGAAAAACCTGGGGCTCGGGCCACTCTATTCGTACGGTCTTGCTTTGTAGTGCTAGGTTGCATACACGCAGCATTTTTTCACGCACATGTGGACTGTGGCATGTACTTTTATGGAGAGAAAAAAAGTATTTTCTGTCACTAATTTATACACTTATTCACAGATAGGATCCTGCACCCATTGCCTCAAGCTAAGTCAGATCTGTACATATAAAATCAGACTGACGACTAAATTTATTTTTTCAAAAATCCCACTTCTTTTATGTACAATAGCTGTAAGACCATCTAAATTATAAGGTTCACCGGTATAACGTAATCACTTATTACATGGAGCAAGATATACCACACTGTGTATGTACACTCTTACTGTTACTAAAACAGTCAGCCACATATCCAGTTAATCAGTTCAAATGTTCTTCCATTTCCCTAAGGACCAAATAATTGTGCAAGACTATGACCACATGCGAGCACCATATAGTAATTATCAGTTGTAAACAGGGCCTTTGAAGTACTATATTAAGGGATTATAGTGTAATTACAGCCAGTTGGAGTCGACCGGTGATGTCTTACGTCTTTGTTTTTTCCTGTTCGGACCAGTAACTCGCCAAGTTGACTTCTCCCGGTCTTGGGACTCGTGCTGTGCCAGACATTAACCACACAAAACATCTTAGAATCCTACTTTGTCAGCCAGCTCCTTACTAGTTTCTCATTTCTGTACAAAACTCCCTGTCTTCGAGATGTGTATAATAACTATGCATGACTTTGGGGGGGTTATGCGATGATTTAGGGTGGGGGCTGTTATGTTAGCAGTATGCAGAGGGTCTATAGGAGCCACCGCTAAATCGCATGCCACAATTTTCTGTGGGAAAAAAAAGAGGACAACTCCTGAGTATGTTGCTGCGGCTCTGTCAGCTGCTCCATTACCGCCAGTGATCATATACTTGTGCAGCACTGAACTCTGTCTCCCCCACATGAGAAAGGACGAGCTCATATCCAATGTGACCTTGTGTGTGTGTGAGGGTGCAGGAAATTGAGTTTAGTCTACTGTCTATCATGTTTTTGGTTAACAGTGTTTGTTATAAAATAGGTAGTATAGCTCACTTGGACGGATAGGTGGTATATATAGTCTCCTCAGGGTATGATAGGTATATAGGATCACCTCTTTAGGTAAGCAGGCTACAGTATCACGGTTTCGCCCTATCATAGATAGGTATCCAAGGTAAATAGGTTCCCTTCTTAGGGTTATATAAGATCTCTCCTCCATAGTGTGAGGAAGTTATTATAAGTCCTCGTCCATTAGTAGTGATGCGATTTTGTTATCGTACATAGGTTGAAAAACATCGGCAAGGTTTTTATTGATGTGATCGTTAAATTTTCAGATCATAGTGAATTAATTAAGGTTACAAATCTGTGCATGTATCTATTAAGATCGCGTCCCCATTGTATTCGGCGTTTCATGTTACATTTTGGCGGCCAGCTCATATACAGATTACAGAGAATAGCAGCAGGGTGAGATGTTGTGTGCGACGTCATGGGACTGGGGATGTGTATGGTTTGCATTGGGCTGGAAGAAATACCATGAACCTTCGTTATTGTACATAGAAGGCAAGGCGGTTTCCTACTTTCAGCCTTAGTGTGTCTCTCAAGCGTCTCAATAGGAAGTTGATCGTCCCGCTCTGCCTTGTGGCCATGACATGGTACTCAGCGAAATTAGGTATATTTCTGCACAGAGGGGAAGAAAACGCTGACATATACTATTAGCTGTGATCCTCTGCACCCATTTAGTTAAATTAGAGGAGTTGAGATATTATATAGTTAAGCTAGAGTAGTTTTAAAGCAGCAATCTACCGCTGTGTAAAGTACAGGGGGGATGTGTGTATGGGGGGAATGTGAAGAGGGGGGGGGCTCCCGCCGGGCTCAAACACAGACAAGCTTATTCTAGTAAGAAGATTCACTGGATAGTTAAAAGTTTCACCAAGATTAGTTGTAGACAGTTGTAAGTGGAAATATTTTATTATAAACTATGTTTGCTATTGACAATATTTCCTGGCTATTGGGCAGACCTGAACTTATATTGGGATACAGTCTATCATTTCTTAGTAACTAGCAAGTGCTCTGTTAGGGGCACACGAACCATCTTTTATTATGTCTGTATACATTTAGATAGGGTTCATTTTAATTTACCCATTAAGGCCAGTGACTGTTAGATGTTATCACTTGCTCACGTTAAAATTTACAATTCCGTCAATGCTTGTAGTTCAGGTCACAGGTTGTTTGTTGCGCCAAATAAATAGCCCGATTGTTATCAGTCGAAAAACATTAACAACGGAATAGTGTTTTTTGACTTTTAGCGCACCCAGCTTTTTGTTCACTGCTGCAGCATTTCACGTAAGTGCTCTAAAATCAGCTTATTTCTATAGTCACCACAGGTTGATGATGTGAGGAAGGTGCAAAGTAATTGCACGCATTAGTTATAATGATGTGTATATCGAGGTATGGACAAGACCAATTATGAATACTAAGCAGTAATCGTGTTTTTAGATTCTGTTTTGATGCGACCTCGACAGCTGTTTGTTCAATTGACGCGGCATCCTCGCGGCAGTGAAATTTAACTAATGTATCAGCAATTCGGATAGTCACACAGGTGAATTAAAAGGTGCAAAAAATACAGGTATTTTATACGAAGAAAATAACAGATACATTGTTTTTTGCATTTTGCTCAGTCTCCAGATTTGCTTGATAAGACACTTGCAGTTAACGATTTGATAGATCCAGCAATTTTTGTGGTGTTAGAGGGTTTTGAGAATAGTTTGATGTTTGCCGTCTCTTATTTAATGAAGAGGGCCTATTTCCAAAACTATTCGCATATGTACCTTTCTCTCAAGTGATTTTTATATTTTCGGAGAACATAGGAGCGAAATGCACAGGTGGTAAGCGAGCAAAAGAGGGGGTTAGCACCATGGAGAGGTAGAGGTCCGGAGGAAGGTGCTCTTTCCATCAGTGCTGGCAGAACAAACACGCATGCCGCGGATCGTCAGTTGCAGGATCGTCTAGGCCTGTCTTCGCGCATGGAGTCGGGCTACCTGTGGAATCTAAGTTAACGAACATCGTCGGCCAATCTTTCCAGTTCAGTGCGTTAATGACAACCTGGCATCTAGCGCGTCTATACCTCCCCTCGTCCTCCCGCAGTCACGGTACACAACATGTCGTCGTGCAGACATCATCTAGCATTCCGTCGCATACACTGAAGAGCCAAATGTCTACTCGTCGGTCCCTACCACTTGTGGAATAATCCATTGCAAAGACCTCTTTGATGAGACAGAAATGACTGGTTGGGTGTCAGAACGGGCATGTTAAAATGATTCAAGAGGATTGGATTTAGTCCTGTCAAGTCTAGCACGCATACCAGTCGTTCACTATATGTGCAAGATGGCCCCAGTACATAGTAAGTCGAATAAAGACTGAAGGAAGCCGGTCAATCGGCAAACCAATACCGCGCGCCCAAATGGCTATCAATCTTATCATCCGCCCTTCCCACAAAACACCCAATCCAAACTCAACAACCTAAACGATTCCAACCAGTGTGTCACACACATACAAGCCCACCCCTTCACGCGCTCGCATACGACATACTGCACGTGACAACGTCGACCTCATCACGACGCGCGCTCGCAGACGCTCTCACGCATAGCTAGGATACGCGGACCGCTCTCACCGCTTCGTAACTCGCGCCCTATCGCTACATCTCTCGCGCGCACTCAGCGCGCGCGCGAGCCACTAGGATAGCTATACGCGCTCACGATATAGATAGAGAACAGCACATCCTCCATGCCGCGCACTCAGCTACTCGCACTGCGCGGCATCGCGCGCTCGCTCTGCTCAACCGAGATAGAGACACAGTGTATTTGACTCCCTTGCTGAATGTAGTGTTCCGCACGCACGTTTGTTAGTGTCGCTCAGTGTGTGTACATACTAGCTGTGTATGCTGAAGACGATGGTGGTTTTAGTGTCAATACGGGTCCCGCCACAAGATAGGGACGCCGGAGGTAGGGCAGTCGCAGAAGTCTGCTGATATGATTTCCGCCTGCCTACGTGGTCAGCGCAAACCCGTTCCTCGCTTTTCGCGTCATAAAATGTCGAGAATATCATAAGCCGGGGCCTTCTTTGAGCAAGCACTCTGATTCACCCTCAGCTCGAGTTGTCATATGCCGTCCTTTGCCGAGAAGTAAAAACGCATAAGTACGACGGCAAGTACTTAAGTGGTTAGAACCTACCACAGCCCAAAACATGTCTAGTCACATGCAGCTGAAATGCAGTGGAGTCTGATATATGGAGGGTTCACGTTGGTCCAAAATAAGGCCACGACCATACGCCGGGCCTCCAACCAGTGGTCTCGAACACTTATGGTCTGCCTCCTCCTCCTCGCGCCACACCAGGGAGTTTCGCGCTCAGTCTGCCACATGTCTCTCCTAGTAGTCGTGTCAGGGATCTGCCTCCGCTTCCAGCCTCCACCGTCGCCGTACGAGTACGCTACCAGCACGCACCAGAGACCCCATACTCTCTATCCCTCTCCACTTCAGCCTATACCGCAGTTTGACACGATCTGCATTGGTCGTACAGCGGCGCAGCTCTAGCTTCTCAGACAGCCTTTGTATTCCACGGTCTTGGGAGCAAGAAGACAACACTATAACCCAGAACCAATCCCAAGAAGGCCAAAGCTCGGACTGTCTCGGGAAGTTGACAGGTCCTGTTGGCCATATGGAAGAAAAATGTTTGCCTTTCCGTCTGGTGGACAACGATGGGTCCCAGCCACGTCATGGCCCTGCGGCCTGCACCCCAATACCAGATGCCGAGCTAAGGCACATTTATTGCCAGGAAAAGCCGTTCCCTTGCCTGGCCAGTTATTCTGTGCATCTAAAGATTTCAAGGCGTTATCTGCATCTGTGGTCCGTGAAATTAGGAGTCCATCTCAACCACCACGACACATGGACTAGTAAGCCTACGGCCAAGGCCGCTACTTCTCTGTGACAGTCTCAGCTGGGGTGACGCTGGGTTGATGTCTTGGGGGGTCGACGGTGGCTCTCAGGCTCGGCTTAGCAAGCGATTGCTTGTTATCAAAAAAACGCAGGGAATGGGTGCTAGGGCTCTCCACAAGGTGTGCTTCTGGTGGCATCACGTGCTCAGAGCCACCAGGCGCGTTGGTTGAATTTAATCCTGCTGTGGAGACCTCGTCAACAACCACAGGTCATGAGTGCTATAGTTAGAGGTTCTCCTCCGCAAACCGAGGACCGGAGCGCTGGCTGGGTGACAAGACAACGCTTGTGCCAGGCTAAGGTGTTTGTGTGCGGATAACGGGCAGAATTCTGCTGGCGCCCTTTGAAGATCGGTAGGCTGGAGCACATTCCCTTGCCTGGCAATTGTCATGAACCTTGTCGTCCAGGAGAAATTTCTAAGAGACTGACCCGGGTCTGGACTGCACCTGCGTGGAAGAGGCTTCGAGGTTGAGTTTAGCACTTTCGCCGTTCGCTACGCCTGCTTCGTCCCGTATGGCTGCGTTGCAGCGTCAGCTGCCGTCCATCCCCGTTTCAACACACGTCTCTATTTGTTTGATGTGGAAAATCTTGCTGGTGAATTCCACCCTCCCACATGCTCCAGCGATTGTGGCAGCGCAAATTTTTTTTTTTTTGCATTACACAGTACGAAGAGACCAATGAGGCTGACAAGCAGCGGTGCGGACACTCGGTCGGTGTTGAGCCCACCAAGAGTGTGAGAGGATCGCGTGATGTGAAAGAGCTCTCGCACCATCCTTGCCAGTTTTGAAGAGAGCCACTCATAAAATGGGTCACGTCACTGTAGCGGGACAGATGCCCTTGTAGCATGAGATTGTGGTGATCTGTAGGTTCTGGATATATATAGTGTGGACCACTCTGAAACATCAGGTTCCAGCATAGCGCAGCGGAGGAGGAGGATCCGGACAACAGATGCAGACACGGAGCTCGTTTCTCTCCGTCAAATCCACAAGGCCGCAGTTGCTCAATTTTAATCGGTTTATTATTAGGCAAGGTGGTTCCGGGTCCAGAAGCTAGTGCAGGCGGCACTCCTAGCTCTCAGGGTGCATCTTCTGAGGAAGTCAGGGCTGTGTGAAGCTGTTGCCGGAGGAAGCGGGAAGGAGGAGGAGGAGGAAGCGAGGTATTCACTATGACGCACGACGGTCCCCTGCCTTGTGGAAAGAGGGTTGTGGCGGTGAATTTGAGAAGATGAGGTGTGCGTTTGCTAGGTGCCTCAAACGCCAGAAGGCTTGGGAACTCAATGGGTCTTCTCTCACAGCTTCGAGTGCATTGGGATGCTCCACTTTCGCCACCAACATGATCTCACTCGCATTAAGGCCATCAAATGAACAACAGTAGCTGGGTGGTCCACCATTCATCTGGATCCCGGGGTACAAAACATATACTCAGCACTTTCCTTACCACCCAACAAAATAGTAGAGTAAATATGCAGGAAATGGAGACCTTGCTCTAGATTGATAAGAATGGAATACATACTGTTGCGGTCAAGTGTCTGCTTCACGTTCTGTCAAAATTTCACGAGTGGACAACGCCAGCGACGTGACAGCAATAGTAGAGTGCCAAAGAATCCATAGCGGCAGAGGCAGCGGCAGCAGCAGGCAAGGTGGCAGATAGCCTACATGGGTGACCTCTGGCATATGTGTGCTTTATTTACTCACCTCACCAACGCATGCAACTTGCTGGCCACACTTACATAACACCTCCAGAGGGACCAGCTTAAGATAATGGTGACGACTATCTGAGTCTCAAACACTCGAATGTTATTTTGTTTGCTGTCTCCGGACCATCAGTACTTCTGGGTGTCAAAATGGTACGGGATCGAATGGCCGAGCTGGCTCGCCACGCCATACGAAGGGGGTTGTCCTGCCCAGCAGCCAGTGTCATTCTGAGCGGTACTTCGCACTAGCCGGAGGAGTCATTACAGATCAAACGCATTCCGGGGCTGTCCAAGTATTTTGTTGGATTCGTGTGTGACTTCGTCATCATAGATGATCAAGGCTATGGCATCTCGTGATGATGTTGGTGGGCCACCATTGCAGAGGTCACGATTTGTTGCTGGTCTACTTCACATTACCTCTCCAAACAGCAAATGGTCCTCTTGAAAAGGGAAACTTATTTTTTAAAATGATCATTTCTTACTGCATATTGTTGTTATTCCTCAATTGCCAACACAGTTCATTTTGCTTGGTTTTGCTGTGAGGAGACTAAAATGACACACAAGGTTGCATGGACAAAAACCTGATTTCATTTTACTGTCACCTTCATATGTTGAATTGTTTCACATTGTCTCGCAATTGGTTTTGGGTCGTCATGTCTGGCCATCCACTGATTATTTTGTTAACAGTGGTGAGACAGTCATATTTATAATGTGTTTGTGGGGTATGTTGCTGTGAGATACATAGGGGCAATTAATCATGGTCGCCTTTTGGAACCGATAAATGTGGGCTTCTAAGCTGGCATTTCTCCTTCACAATTTTTAACAGTTGCTGAGAAGTTCTAGTATTTAATAATATGCTGTGAGGTCATTTGCAGTGTGATTCACAGCAATAATCATGGTTCCTTTGGAACAGTAAATGTGGCTTTAAAGTGGCCATTCTGTCCTTCTCCATTTTTTAACAGTGGAGAGAGAAGAGTATTTTTGAGTAATTTTATGGTCACACTGACCGTGCTTTGATGATTAGGCAGCATACTTGCAGGTCTATCTAAAAAATGTTTGTTTCTAATAGTCATTTGTTCTTCACAATTGTCAAAAAGGTGGGTCATGGGTCATGTTTGAATTTTTTGGGGGCTCATTTTGCTGTGACATGCAGCTTTGACGACTGGTCCTTATTCTATAATAAAGTGTTGTTCTAACAAGACAATTTGTTCTTCACAGTGGTACTAAGAGAGTGGATCAAGGGTGATGGTGCTGTCAGTAAGTAAGAAGGACTAGGTAGGACATGTAATGGAACATGTATTTGCAAGAAATGGATTTGTTTTTGCAAGATCTGTAAATAGCTATCAATCCTTTATTGGAGACAACAATGTAATACCAATTAATTTTTAAGAGAAATCAAAGGACTGGTGGATTCCATCCGATTTTAAAATGTCGTTTTCTATGAATTAACGTGCGTAAAAAACGCTTCAGTACATAAAATAGCTGTTAAATATAAATATTTCACTACTGTCTTGTACTAAGGGTGGTACAGGAGAAACTTGACCAAGTATGTAGGTTATTCAGAGGGACATGGAGTATTGTGGAGCACGGACAGAGAGAACAAAGTTACAGAGACCATTCCCTCACAAGCACGTTGAGTTAAAATGAGAAAAAGAATGCATAGATAAAAGGCGCACCTGGGTGGTAACAGGGCGGTTATCCACAGTATTTCCAAGTGAAACTCAATTGGTCCGCACACTCTAAGGATGAGGGCCAAGCGTTGACTACCGGGTATTGATCTGTTGTATGAGGTATGGCTGGAAGTTCTCAACACTTCCGCTTCCGCAACTCTGCCTTAGGCCGACAGAGTTTTTCGTCTGCTGCGTCCATAGAGGAGTTTTAACCTGCGTGTTATATAGTATGAGGATGCCAGCCTGGCTCTCCTGCACCACTGTAACTACGGGCCCTGGGTCATGCGTGTGGCCGCAGGTACAGGTATAGTCAATGTCCAGTGAAAACTAAAATGTGGTTTGAGAAGACTCCTTTTTCCGGCACTTTTTAAATCTGGGAGTTATGCAGGGTATTGGGGCTCATGCTCTGTGGGCCACTCAGGACAGGTATAGTCAATGTCCTGTGTAAAAATAAAATGGTGGTTGACAAGGACTCCTTTTTCCAGGCACTTTTTAAATCTGGGGGTTATGTAGGGTTGGGGCTCTATGCTGTGGGCCAGGGACAGGTATAGGTCATTGACAGTGCAGAACTTAAATGGTGGTTGAGTAGACTCGCCTTTTTCCGGCACTTTTTAAAATTTTGGGGGATATGCGAGGGTTCTGGGCTCATGGCTGGCAGTGGCCTCAGACAGGTTTAGTCAATGTCCAGTGTGAAACTAAAAGGTGGTTGAAAGACTCTTTTTCCGCACTTTTTAAATAGGGGGGTCTTGCAGGTTTTGGGCTCATGCTGGGGCCAGCGGACTCAGGTATAGTCGAATGTCAGTGAACTGAATAATGGTGGTTTGAGAAAGGACATCCTTTTTCCGGGCAACCCTCTTTTTAAATGTGGGGGTCATGCAGGTTTGGGGCTATTGCTGTGGCCCCTAGGACAGGTATTAGGTCAATGTACTAGTGAAAACTAAAAATGGTGAGTTGAAAGACTCCTTTTCGTCACGGGCATTTTTAAATCATGTGGGGGTTTCATGCAGGAGGTTGGGGCTCATTGCTGCGATTCTCAGGACAGGATATTCAAATGTCAAGTTCAAGTAACGGTTGGTTCAGAAAATCATTACGCCTTCTGGCACTTGTTTATTTGTGGGTGATGCAAGGTTTTAAGGGTGATTGCTGTGGTACAAGAAAGGGAATAGGAATGGTGTGTGTTTATTTTTTTCCTGTGACTTTTAGTAACCTAAGTGTGGTGTTGTCCTAAGATGTAAGCCACGTATCTATTTGACTGGTGTGGATGTTAATTCCGCTTCTTACCTCTGCCTGTTTCGCGGTTTGTAAAGAATGAAGGTGTTGTTGCTCTACCCATGACGATCTCTTAATGGGGCATGCGCTCATAATCGAATGCTGCAATATCCTCGAAAATGCCTTATCGATGGTGGCCAACTATTGACTATCGCCCGATGTCGATAGCCAACGTAATCGCTCAACACTACTCTCCATAGTTAGGTATTTAAATAAATCCCCTCCACAGTTAGGTAGTTAAATAAATCCCATCACAGGTTAGGGTAGTTAGAATAGAAGTCCTCTCCTCCTTAAGTTAGGTAGGGTATATAAGTAGGTATGACTCCTTAGATAGTAGTTATATTAAGGTCCCCTCCATAGTTGGGTAGCGATATATGCTGTAGTCTCTAATAGTTAGTTTGGAAAGGTTATATAAGAACTCTACCATAGTTTAGGTGGTTATATAGGTCCCCTTCATAGTTAGGCATATAAGCACTCCTCCATAGTTACGCAGGTATATAGGTCCACTCCATAGTAAGGCAGATATATAGGTCCCCTCCATTGTTAGATAGGTATATAGGTTGACTCCATTGCTTGGCAGGTATATAGGTCCCCTCCATTGTTAGGTAGATATATAAGTCCCCTCCATTGTTAGGTAGGTATGTAGGTCCCCTCCATTGTTAGGTACGTTTATAGGCTGCCACTGAAAAAAAATCAACTATAAGTGACTCACTATCTCTTTCTCTGCGAGTGCACCTTCGCTCATTCTAGGGGCACGCGTGACTTCCGTGCAGCTTTAGGCTGCACAGCTTATGAAGAGTGACCGGTAGTATGTGTGCCTAGGAAAGAGGCAGCGGATGTGTATGAGTGATATATGTCGCGCATCTCGCTGTCAGTTTACTGTTGTGGTTGTGACAGTCTCACCGGAAGCCCCTGCCTTGGGCCAGGTTTGAGGGCAGCTAGCCGTTTTTATCGGTGCGCTATGCGACGGCCCTGGACCTGGCATAACCTCTGCAGGTTGGACAATAGCAAAACTACATGGAATAGGAATTAAAGATCAATTCTGTAAGTACAGTATATAAGGTCTATTCTGGGTCTATATTGATTAAGGATAGGAAGACTAGTGTTTGTACTTACTGGTTCTTTTCTGGTGAAAGTTTTTATTTATGAGGTTGTCTGAAATGATTTGTGTTGCTGGAGGGGCCAAAGATGTTTTGGCAGGAAAATACAGTCTTTAGGAGAAATCATTATGTCTAGGAAAGAACAAAAAAAAAGAAAATATGCAATCAGAAAAGGCATCACCTGTGTGGCAAAAACTCCTACAAGGCAGTTGTCAATTGTCCCATACAAGTGGAACAACCCTTCCCGACCAATATTGAAAGAATAAATCCCGGTTAAACTTGGTCTCCAGAATCTAGTTACCATAACTGAGATAATATATTTTTAAAGAAAGGCATCTAAACCCTTCTTGAACTTGGTCAATTAATCCACCATCATGACCGTCTGTGTCAGCGAGATCCATAATAACGTTCATGGGTTTCTTCTTACACTTTCACATTTTTCTATTTAAAAATTTAGAACATCTGTAATGTATTGGAATCCAAAGCGTGGCCTAGATTCGAGCATGCATTCATGAAGTGGCAATAAGTGAGAAAGTAGAAACATTTGCCGTTCCGGGGTTTGTGCAACAACATGTATCTTTTTTCTAAATTTTGGGAAAAACTTCCCATGCAGCTTATATTCTGTTACTCCACCTATGTTGCACAAGGTGTTATTAAATACTATCCATATAGCAGCTAAGAAGACAGGGGCGGTTTCACTGTACTCAGAGCCCATGAGCCAATCAATTGATAAATCTCTGCCTAAAGTCTTAAAAAACCTTAGCTGTACTTTCTTATTTTATGATCTATTTATTCATCCACGGTGATTATTTTCAGTGGATACACATTTGAAATTCTTTAAATCTCTGCATCTGGAAGTATTGACTAGTTTATTGTTATTCCTATGCAAGTAAGCCAGGGGAATGACAGTGGGTGCTGAGGACTGGGATCAACTGCATTTGTGAGAACAGAGATGGGAGATGTATATTAATTTAATGCTACACTTGAATTCTTTAGGCAGATGTAAAGTATTTATAAATTGTGCTAACATAAGCACTATGGTTGAGCGTTACTAATAATGTCACCACGTAAAGTAGTGCAGATTGTACCATATTACAGGATACAGCAGACTCTTCTAAACAAGGACAAGTTTCACCTAGCAATATTTTAACCACTTGAAGGGGTATTCCCAATTCATTGATTAGTTTTAAACACGGAGGCAAAGGTAAATAAAGACTATTCCAAATACATTGCTGTTCTGATTTTGCTTCTCTTCAGAGTTAGGAGCAGATCTGATCTATCCTACTTGCAGACAAGTTTCCATAGCCACCTCTCTCTGCTGCAACAGGATAAAGCAGTGGTCAAGGTGGTGAGTCACTCCCTGCTATGATTCTAATCTTTAAATTCAGGAGCTCATTTACATTACTTACTGACAAGTTTTAACCCTTTAGAGCTCTGAAGCGTTGTGCGCTACAGCATACAAAACTCCTGCACTCATATCGCTGTTATAGGATCCGCTAAGTATAGCAGAGCTGGTATGCCATCACTGCTGTAGAACCACCCACAGCTGACTCTGATCCCTGTTGTTGGTGGTAGATGTCAGATGTAATAATCAGCTAAAACCTGATGCCCAGGCTTGGACTGGCCCACCAGGGAGTTGGTGAAACCTCCAGTGGGCTCCAAGTTCCCGAAGTACGGCCGCCCTCA
>JAODAL010061997.1:0-19994 GCA_025379985.1 Phyllomedusa bahiana | reverse complement strand
ATTCCAGAGCCTAGAAGGACCCAACAGTATTGAAAACCAAAAGGGGGATTTCCCAAATTAACAAAAAATAAAAATTAAAATTTTGATTTTAGGAGCAAAACTAACAATGCAGACAGGAAAGAATCTGCAGAACTAAGCAATGCTAAATACTTGCAAGTCAAATTTAGTAAAGATTAAGTGACTGAAATTTAAAAAAAAGTACCCATTACAAACGTAGGGGGAAGGGAAAAATTGGGAACCCTGAAAGTCCAAGTTCATACCATTGTTACCTTTTTTGTTTTTCAGGTAAAATATATTTATTGAAAACTTTAAAAAACAAAAAAATTGTAATATGTAAAACACTGCAGGAACATTGTGGAGTCCTGAATTTGTTCTAAAATACTTTGCACACCAGACCCTGCATACAGACCTCACATCTGATTCATGATTTCCAGGCTACAGAACGCCTCTCAATAATTTGGGGGGGGGGCAAAGCTCAACTCTCTAACTGTCAGGGGTAAAAAGGAAATTCCTCAGCCCAAAGTCGGGGTCGATAAAAAGGTTGAACCTTTCTACTTCTTTGAAAGAAAATGAAAAGTTCAAAATCGTTTGCCAGGGAGCAAATCTTTTCCCCGGGGGCAACGCTTTGCCGCTCCATGCACAATTAACTCCTCAGGATGAGGCGAAGATAGGGAGCATAGCACTGGCCGGCCCCCCAATCCTCTTGCTCTTTGAAATCGAACAACTTGACCAACTTATTATATATTTTGGGAGCGGTCCATTTTATCGACTCCGACTCCTGAAAATAGGCACGACTCCACCCACCCCCTGCTTCCCATGTAAATTTATTTTGTGGTAAAACCCCTTTAATAGTGGAAAAGGGAAAATCAAAACTTTTTACCAAAATGTTGCGTTCTGATTTTTACTTTGTTTAAATACATTTTAATTTCTGCTTGTTTACACAAGCTTCCTTAGGCTAACGACCATCTCTCTGGGCTCATTGCTCCAGCCGCCGTTGTCCATACATGGTGACTACTCCCTGCTGAGTGTTATCTCCAGCACAGAAGCTTGTTTATCTGAGTTACTGACAAATATTACACCTTTAGAGCTCTGTAGCCTTGTGCACCAAAGTAGATAAACCACCTGCACTTATGTCCCTCTAACAGGCTCAGCTAGGAATTGTATTGCTGATATGCCAAACCACCCACAGCCTAACCAGGAGGTGTGAGTCTTAATGGGGTTTTGCCATGAAGTGACTTGCTTACCGTTTTTCTGGGCAGGACAAAATAAACAAAATTCATGCGGGGTCATGAACGCTGCAGGGGGAGAGAGAGGGGCCGAGAAAAGCGAGTAACAAGGGGGCGTCTTCAATGCTTACAAAATAATTACATTTCAACATGGATTCTCAATAAACAGAAAGCCTATACACACACATTTTCCCCCACCCCAGCATGCCCTTTAGTTCCCGGCATCAGATAAAAGTGTAAAACCGCAAGCCCGCCAATCAGCTCCTGGTCATGCTAATGTAAAATTTTTAAATAACTAAGGGGGCAAAGAAAAACTGTAGCTTCCCGGCTTGACTTTTTTTAATCCAAAATTTGAAAAGTGATTAAATACTCATTTTGGCGGATCCCACGTCAACATTACATTGTGGCAAAACTCATTTAAGGGGGTTATCTCACTACAATGTTAAAGATCTTGTGAAAACAAGTCACTTTGCAATATATGTCCATTAACAGTCTCCTACCTATTCCTAGATATCCCCTCCTATATGGGCTGCATCAGCTCCTCAGGTCGCTATAGCTATAGAACTGTCCAATCTCTCCTGGTAGGCTACCAGCACTAGTCGTTATAGCTACAGTCCTGGGACCACACGTATGAAAACGGTCTAGGTCTAAAATTCACGTTGGTGCCCATCGCAACCAATCAGAAACACCCCTCTTCAATTCCCCAAACACTATAACCTGAAAGGAGCGCTCTGGTTGCTATAGGCAACAAAGTGAGTTTTAGACCTAGACCATTTTCATACATGAGGCCCCTGGTGTCCTCAGCAGCTTGTCACTGCCGGCCAGAAGAAGCCAGTAAACACTCCCCTAAATTCCAAAAATGAAACTGAGAAAACAAGACTAAGGTAACGTGAATCGATGTAGTGAAACAACTTTTAAGCTAGCTGTGGCTCTGTGAAACAGCATGGTGATAATGCCCCCTTAAAGCATTGAGAAACTTCCTAAATATTTTAAAATCAGTATGACAGAGATAAAGTGAGTCTTAGCTCGCGTTAGGGTATACACATGGGAGATCTGTTGCAGAAATGTTTGTGACTATCTCGTTAAGATGAATAGATCTTCCATCACTGAAATCTCTATCAGTCGGCAATTAAACATGTTCTCCATCAATGCCCCTCTTATAATGCATTGCCATTTACTGCCCTGCTTATGGGGTATGCTAAAAAGCTGACTGTATTCTGTGTGGATCCTAAACTATAAGGGTATGTTCACACGGCTTATTTTGGCATGCATTTCGCCGCGTATTGCGCGTTAAACTAAATGCGCGGCGCAATTATGCTTATCCATAGCACTCCTAGAGAGCTATGGGTTACGTGTCGTCCCTCCGCGTGTACAATACGATTGTATTATACGCCGGGGGAGAAAAGTGACGTGAAGTGGTAGCGGCGAATACGCGGTGCTAACAATGAATGTCTATGCGGTCGGTGCGTCGCTCCAAAACACCCGCCGAAACGTGCCCAATACCGTTAACATACCCTAAAATTGGCCGGATAATAGCTCTGAGAATTCTGTATTGTATGCATTAGATTGCATTTATAATACATGACAACTCTGCATAAAGGAAGTAAAGGGATGTTGTTCCCGCAAAAAATTCATCGCAGCTTAGATTAATTAAATAAAAAAATGGTAAAATTTTTAAAAGTGTTTTAAAAAGCCAAATTTAGGCAGCTGTAAACCATTGCCAAATATAAGGCCTTTGGGCAAATTTCTGTGTTGGGTTTTGGGGTTTTTGGGGTTTGGCGTGCGCTGCGCGCGCAAAACAACTCGCGACGTTTTGTCCACACAGAAAAAAAATTTCATCGAGAAACGGAGCAAATGTAGTTCACAAGAGACTGCACTGTTCCCTATGGATGCATTTGGGGATCTATTGGGATACTTTTAAGGTCCCCCCCCGGGGGAGGGCCCAACAAGAACAAACCCAGGGAACTCGGCTTTTTTCTTGTGAGAAAAAATTTCGAGCCTTTTTTCCTACAACACCAGACCATGCCATATATCTCTCTTTATGTTGCAGGAGGTGGAGGAGGTTGTACCCCTTGGACAGCGACGGGCCTGGTGCTGGTGCATGTGCTTTGGATTGGCCTTTATGCTGGCTGGCATCGTCCTTGGCGGAGCTTACCTTTACAGATACTTTGTTTCACAGGTAATTTCTCTCTCCCACTCCCTCCTCACAAAAAATGCTACCTAAACTAATCAATTGATCTAACTCCACAGTGCAGTTATGAGAATGAAGCCAGCTGATTGCTTCCAGTGACTTTGGAGCCTTAATGTTTAGGTCTTCTATTTTTTTACATAGTCCAATTTTTGAAGTGCCCATACACATTAGGTTTTAATACTTTCATGGGAAAAACTGAAGCCTGAGTTAAAGGGGGCATTCCCCCCAAGAGGGAAAGACACACCTTGTTGAATTCCCTTATTTTGCCCGGAGATAGTGCTGCCAAGGCTTTGATAGAGGCTTTTCCCCATTGACAAAAACATGGACACGCACACGATTCGAGCATTCATCTTTATTTAGGAGGTAGATGGTAGAAATGTTGACTGCTGAGTCATGTGCCCATGTTAAAATATAGTAAAAAGCAATTTCCGTAAATTGCAGAAAAAGTAATGTCGCCATGTGACGTTATTTAGGTAGTTTTCTTGTTCTACAGTGAGAAAGTCAAAGCCGCAATCTTGCAAATTGATCCCTTTTAATCCTAACCCAAAAAGACCCTTAAAATTATTATTCTCTCAAATTGCCACTTTGTTTTTATCACTGAACTTTTTTTTCAACTCGCTAACACAGTACAAAGCTTTTTCTGTTTTTGATGTTTTTCATGTAGACGTACAGGAAAATGATAAGAAATTATAAGGCTACCTGTCTATACTGTGCAGATTGTGCGTTCCGGCTGAATCCCATTGCAGGATGGTTGCTCGAACAATTAGACTAAGGATAATATGCATAGACCATATAAAAATCAGGCTGCTGATAACAAAATAATCACATTTCCTCCCCTGTAAAACTCACAAGAGACACCCCCCACCACCAATGTAAGAATGTAAAACATATTCCATACGTGACTTTACAATAAATTGACGGTTGTAACTTGAGCAGAACACTGCATCCAAGTCATTATAGGTATTATATTATTTAAAAGGACACGACCTTAAATAAAATTCTTTTACATACGGAGTGCACAATCATTAGGCATGTAGGTATTTTGACCATACTATCATTTTATGCATATTTTCAACTTCAAGCCAGATGTTCTTGAATACTTGAAAAGAAGGGACTACTTTGTCCTGAAATTTAAATTTGAAAAATTTTTAGGGGTTTTTTTTGCCCATCTTTTCGGGATTTTTTAACACGGGTTTTAGGTTCGTGTTGGGGATCCTTTTTTTCAACCCAAACCCATCTAAGAATGTGCATGTTTACATTGCTGTAAACGAAAACACGCATCGGTTTTCAACAATGATCATTGATGTGTTTTACATACGTCTTTCGGATCCTTCAAAAATATCTTAGAAATTTTTGATCCATTTTACCAGCAACCCCGAAAAAAAACCATAGAAGCGACCGTTTTCTGAATACATTTTTCGAATCGAAAACTTATCCAAAAACATTTTCAAAAACACTGTGTGAACATACCCTTAGGGTCTTCAAGGCATGTAGAAGTACACGCTGGCCAGCTCTCATTAGCGTTCACTTCCCTTCTGTGTCGGGGAACATGCAAGTTAGTCATAGGTCTCAGTGAGAGCTATGAATTACCATGTTTGCGGAACGTACTTTGGGCAATTACGCCCTGAAATGTGGCCCACAAAAATGCTGTGTGAACATGCCCTTTAAAGTAAGAATAATAAACAAGTGAGATGCAAATATTTTCAGTTTAGTTGCATAGTCAGTTTCTTAAAGGGGTTTTATCATTTGAAGCTTTCGTAGACTTGAGCTTTCTCAATCTGTTTCAACTTCAAATACAGGGGCGAGTCTCTCCTCTCAGTAGGTGTGTATCTCCTCCAGGGAGGCGTGTCTCCCCTCACTGAAGAGTTGTGACATTATTATTCTGTGTGAAGTAGAGGAAGAGAGAGGATGTCAGCTCTGCAGCCCTCCTGCAGTGTTCTCATGACTGCATAGTTCTCATAATTCTGGTTGCACAAGCTCCTTGTAACCAGATCCATTGTATTGCTGTAACCAGATCACCTGTAATGGTGTAATCGGTTATACACACAGCCTGAACTGATGAAACACATGTGATGAATGCACAGACCCCTCCCACCCTCCTCACCCTCTGTTATGAGGCTGAAGGTAGAGCAGACTGCGGAAGGCTGTGTTACATGGAGGGAGAGTAAATCTTTCAGCTAGATAGTTAGTAATTGCTCAGATCATTGACTTTAGAGCTGGAAGATGAGTATAAAACCAGCAACCATCTCAGGCAGTTAGTTTCACTTTTGATTTACACAGCTCAGAGGGGAGTAAGCACAGAGTGCAGGCAGCCAATCACAGCACAGAGGCATTTCTCGTCCAGGGGCATGTCCGAACTGGCTGAATGACATATCGGTCAGCCAATCGCATAAAAAGTGGGCGTTTCCCATCCAGCTGCAGCAGAAATAGCTGTAGATGCGCAGAAAAGCTCATATCTGATACTAAGTGACTTGGGTAATGCAAACCAACTGCAAAAGTGCTTATTTTTACTCTCCCCATCATTTGAGATATCTTTGTAGCGAGAAAACACCTTTAAATATTCAGGTTTGAGGATTCTTAACATTTGGATTGACTGCATTGTATTTGTTCAATAATAAAATTCTTAAATACAGCTTGCCTAATAATTGTGCACACAATGTATTTATTAACTAGCAATATTTAATTTGGAAGGCTGTTTTTGTTTTGTTCTTTTGTTTTTTGCATAGTATTTTTTAAAAGCTTCCCCATATACGTGACTCTTGGTTTGTCTCTCTGACTTCCTCTTTGTGAAGGCTGATAGCACTTCCTTGACCTTCTCTAAGGGCCTGAGTGGTGTAAGCAGGACCCGATAAAGGTGAAGAATTTTGTAGACCACTAACACTGAAGAAACAGATTACCCCATTATCCTCATGTATTGCTCTGTCAATTTGTCCATTTTACCTAGGCCTGTCCAGAGAGAAATACAGTGATTAATATATTTTTCTATTTGCAGATAAGCATTTTTTTTGCAGCACTAACAGTAAACTGAGAATCTGCCCTGCCATTCAGTAGTTCTAATCTGATATCACAGCAAGATGTAGTTTAAATTGCATAGGGTTACCAAAATAATAACACAAATGTTGCCAAAAAGTCTAAAAATTATTTTTCCAGGAATATATCGTTTTTTGTTTTTTTTTTTGTTTTTTTTTTAAACAAATAATTGACGGAAGTGTCCCTTTTAATATATTTATGTACGTTTTTGTACTGGTGTCTGTAACGTAATAACTTAGAACATGTCCCCTTTCACACAGCACCTTACAGCAGCAGTACAGCATGTGAACAAGCAGCTTCAAGAGGTATGTGCGCGCTGAAGTAGCCTGGTCTACAGGGCCTCGATATAGAAGAAACCTTAAACTTCCTGACAACTGTTCTCTAACTATATAATCATGCAGTTTATTTATTGACTTGCTAAACTACCCTGCTCACATGTTAAAGGAAAACTTTGTGTTGAAAGGCTACGGTGTGCACATGCACATATTCTGAATGTTCTGTTTTAAATTTATATTTTTTTATTTTTACC
Source organism: Phyllomedusa bahiana (assembly GCA_025379985.1). Lineage (NCBI taxonomy): Eukaryota > Metazoa > Chordata > Amphibia > Anura > Hylidae > Phyllomedusa > Phyllomedusa bahiana. The sequence goes on along the minus strand of JAODAL010061997.1, from coordinate 13,018 downwards.
CTTTATACATTAGGAATGGAGTTCATACCAGGCAAATGAATGATAGCTATGTACAGCATAGAATTTGCCAGACATAGAAACTATTCTGGTTAATGTAACACAAAAGCGACCATGACCAGCCATGAAGGATAAGTACAAAATACAGGGGTTGTGGGCCAGTTTTTTTTGGAAGGACAGTGATGCAGAAGAGGGCCATATGACGAACTGTAGGAAAGTTAATGGTTGCTATTTCTACACGCCCTGAAGTTTTTGTCCCTGGCGCCTTGATAGATTCTGGATAGGAGTTATCCCTACACAGCTCATAATTGTACTTGAAGCGGTATTCAAAAACGATACTGCTTCAGGTACTGTTATGAGCTGTGTGGGTGGTTTACTCCTATCCAGAATTTGCATACTTTACAGTATGCCATCCAAGTGTGGTATAAATCACCCAGCTCAGAATAGTCCCTAAAAGAAGGGGACTGCATAAGGGTATGTTCACACGGCGTCTTTACTCCGTATGAACATACGCTTTTCTGATGCGTCTCTGGGTCCACCAGAACGGACCCAGAGACACCTCTAACAATCACTTCCAGCAATGAGGAACACGCAGCTGCGATCTCTCATGTGAACGCCGCTGCGTGTCTGTCATTGCCGGCAGTGATAAAGTCACTGCTAATTGTTAGATGCGTCTCTGGGTTTGTAATGATGGACCCAGAGACGCATCTGAAAAGCGTATGTTCATATGGAGTGAAGACGCCGTGTAAACATACCCTAAGCACTAGATACGATGTAAGCAATACTCTTCTAAGAGTGTGGATGGAGTATTGGGGTATGTTCACACGGCGGATTCGGATGTTGGGTTCTGGGGCAAATTCAGCTCTGAATCTGCCTCAGAATTTGCCTCCAATCCGACTGTAAACTGATTTACATTATACCCGATTTACTTGTTTTCGGGGCATATTGTTAGCACCTACGATCAGTTGACTGTCTATTCTTCAAGGGTTTTTTACGTGCTGACAACACTAAATTACAGAAGGCGGAAATCCGCCTTGGGCTGTCATTGTCTTTTTCTCATTGAAATTCCATGCTTGCAAACATGGAATTTCCCATGAGGAAACGGCGCTTTTTGGCGCTGAGAAAGACGTGTGAACTCGCCCTTAACTTAAGATTTGGTTTCATTGTAGGTCATTCAACCAAGAACCCACTACTATTTCCCATCTGCTGTTTTCCATCATGGAGGATCTGAAATTGAGGTTTATTAGAGTAATGGAGGTGGCGCCCGTACATTTTTGTTCAGATGTCCTGAGGGACAAGGGTTGAGTAGTGTTTTTTTGCTGATTTATAAATAATTTGTTTGATTTGCAGGTATTTTAGTTTAGTGGAGAAGAGTTGATTTTGTTTCGTCAAGAGAAGGGAATGCAGAGACCATTAATTGGGAGCAAATGGTATATCATTTGCAGGCCTTTGGATGACCAGTGACTGGAGTGATGATGGGTCTCATTTAGCTGGTTTAAAAATGGTTGACCCAAATCTAGGTAGAAGGGATGGAGATAATATCCCACAGTATAGTAATGACCAATAGTTATAGAAGGATCCGTTTTAGGAGACATTGGAAGGAGAGTAAACAGTGTGGTTGAGGCGCACTATGATGCTTCTAAAGATAGTCACTGGGGAAACGCCAGAGAGAGCCTACCATTTCAAAAAGAGGGTTTTTTTATTTGCAGGTTAATTTTTTTGCAAAAATTTTCTTTTAAAACTGGAAAACCCATCCCGAGCAGACCTGTTTCACCCAAAATTTTAAAAGGGGTTTTTTTGGGCCAAAAAAGTGGGTTCCTTACCTTTTTAATCTGATCAGAGAAAAAAATTAACCCTGCATACGAGTCATGGGGGAGAGGGGGGGCCCCTAAAGCAGAAAAAAGGGCATTTCCCAGGGACCTCTAAAATGTTTACAAAACAAAATTTTACTTAGCCCCCAGGGGAATTCTCTATACAAAAGACAGGAAAATTTCCCACGTCCTTTGGGCTAGCTCCTTAAATTTTCCCCCGGTCACCCAGATAATTTGCAGACAGCAAGCCCACCCCGGATCACCCTCCTGGTCTTGTCTAAGGGTAAACGGGCAAGTAACTAAGGGCAGGGCAAGAAAGCTGTAGCTCTCACAGGTTTCCCACTTTTTTAATCCTTTTTTTTTAAAAAAAGGGGGATTAAAACCCTTTTAGGGGGGATCCCCCCCTCAACATTACATCGTGGAAAAAAACCATTTAAGAAGATGAGTGAAAAATGTCTACAGTTTATGCAGTTGGTTACTCCTCTCAATCCTAAAACCCGGAAACCCCCAATTTTGGGTAAATAGGTTAAAGAGGAACCCTTTGACTCCCCCTGACATTTTTTTTTTTAAAAAAAAAACCCTTGTGATTTTCTGTGAAATAAAAAATTCCCTGGAGCCTCTTCTGATTTACCTCTGTGTTTGTGTTCTTCCTCTGATATTCCCTGTAGAAAATGTATAACAATCTATCAGCTGGATGTTGCCAATTGAGGGTGTGTCCCTGCACAATCCAACATTTTTCCCGTTTTGAAATGACCGCGCAAGTTTGGGAGAGACACAAATACTTTAAAAAAAACCCGGGTGGGGAACACCCAGCTGATTGAGTAATATAGTTCTAGAATAACAAAGGAACAGCACAACAGATTTAGAAGATGCTGCAGAATTATTAAAATCAAAGGGGGAAAAACAGCAAATACAGCCAACATAGTGAGAACAGCCACAGGTCCTCTTTAAGGAGCTCTAAATTTGACTTGAGTAATGTTGCGTTTAAAGGGGTTTTTAAAAATAGGTTTTAAAAACCTCTGCACTGGGGCGTTTGCTGCAACTGGGCCATTTTTTTTTGAATGAGGAAAACGATGCTTGTGGTCCCTCCTCTCCAATTCCCCATGTAATGGAAGCTCCTGAATACAAGCAGTCCCTGACTTAAACTGTTCCCTAGTCACAAACGGAGACGTATGGCTAGGACGAGGTTTGGGCCCCGGGGAAATTTCGGCGAAAAAACCGCAGCCCCCAAAACCGTCGGTGAAAAGAGGCCTTTTGCGAAATCCATTAAATTTTTTTGATACCCCTTTAATTCATGATGATGGCGTTGCGGACTTTAAATGTTCCCCCCCTAAAAACCTCATTAAAGTCTGAGGGTTTTTTTTTCCAAAAACCCGTAACATTTAAATGGGCCCCGAGAAAAATGGATATCATCCCAAGCTCATTTACTCTCCGTTGCCATCACATAATGAACAATAATTATGTTGACCAAACTGGAAAAATAGTTTTTTACCCGGGGGTTTTAAAGGGGCCCTTGCCCTCCATTTATTATCGTTTTTCCCTACTGGTTTTCTTTCAAATTTGAAAACCCACTTGGGGCACAACGCTTCACTCACACCCGGATGCCATACTTGGGTTTGTTCCCTCTGGCTATGATCTGCAGATTATTTTAATTAATTTTTTTATTTTCAGATTTTAATATCCATGTCGAATCAATCATCCACGGTTTGTTTGTGGGCAACTTCCTCACAGAGGAACAGGAGTCTGGAGATTGTCATTGGAGAAGTACATTAATGAAATGCGGACTATGGAGAAAGTATGCCTCGGGTTGGGGCCAATTTTTTTAAAGTCCTTCGGACCAACGGCATGCACCTCATAAGCCCAACTTTTTTTAATAACAGAAATAGGGAGTCATAGCCACAAAATAACCTGTTTAGGTCTAAAACTCACTCTTTTGCCCAAAGGGTTACAAAAATGGGCAAAGAGTGGTTTTAGACCAAAACATTTTTTTATACATTGCTCATTTTTTTAAAAATTTTCAATTTTTTTAATCTTGGCACTGGGGGGACGGGTGAATGACTGCCAGCCTATCGTTTTTTTTTTTTTAAAAAGCACGCTTTTAAATTTTTTAAATGTTTTGGCCCAGAACTGACGGTTGTACGAAACCCTATAGGTATATGGGAAGGAAGTGCCTGTTTTCGCTTGCACTTTCCAGCCGGAAGGGGCATTTCTTGACCTCCTATACTTTGGCAAACACATCATTACGGACTCTCTTTTTCTTAAACCAGACTCCACCATCTGCCAAGTTATTATGGACGCTAATCCTAGGATACTGAGTTGAAGAGCAAGTGACACGGACAAAGCTATTCCCATAGTACTTATTAGCTGAATGCTCAAACATTGACCGCAATTAAGAAGTGGGTGAATGTTATTATTTCTTTCTGTAAATTGGCCTACAGACTTAGTACAGATTAAGTTTAGAAATCAAAACAAGGGGAAAAAAAACTAAAATTAGCTGGGGGAGGGGAAGGAGAGCACAAACCAGATGTCCGAAAATGTTACTCGAAAAGTAGTCGAAGTTGTGGTTCAACACCAAGTTAAAGTCTACCTGATCGGGATGCCTTTCCTCTGGCACGGTGGTTAGCACTGATGCCATGCAGCGCTGGGGTCCTGGGTTCAAAGGGGACATCTCTGTAGTTTTTTGTTTTTTTTCCCATTTTTTTTGGGGTTTGGGTTTCCTTTGGGTTTTCTGGGTTTTCCCCAAAATTTTTAAAGCTTTAACAAGCAGGGGTTGGGGTTTTGGGAACCAAAGCCCCCGACTCCGATCTTCAATTTTTCCCCAAAATCCACCATGGAGTCTGTGCCTATTTCGAGGATCAGAGCATCATAAAATGGGGCCACCTACTCCCAAAATAATAATAATTGGCCCCGTTAGTTTGATGGGTGCAAAGGGCAAGAGAAATTGGTCCCCAGTGTATTTCTCCCATACTTCACTCATCCATGAGATGTGTAACTGATGACAAGGAGCAGGCAAAGTGCTGCCACAGGGGAAAAGATTCCACTCCCATAGCAAACAGATTTCAGCAAAAGTTTTCACCTGCTTTCAAAGAAGTAGAAGAGTTAAACCATTCATCAAAAGTGACTGTGGCCGAGGCAATTCCTTTATACCCTGACATTGTTAGAGATGTTGGCCCTGTGGTCACCGCTTTGCCTCCAACCCAAGTTAGTGTAGAGAGGCCATTCTCTAGCCTGGAAATGAGATCAGATGTGAGGTCATGTATGCAGGATCTGATGGAGGCAATACTATTTCTCAAAACAAATTCAGAGACTTCACAAATGTTCCTGTAGTGTTTTACATATTTACAATTTTTGTGTTCTAAAGTCGTGTCCAATAAATATATTTTACACTAACAAGCAAAATGGTAACAATGTTTTGAACTTGTGACTTTCAGGCTCCATATCTTACCATCCACTACAGCTTTGTACATGAGGCTACTGTAATTTTATATACAGTCATCTTATCGATCTTAAACATAAATTTGATTTGCAAGTATTTAGCATCTGCTTAGTTCTACAGATTCTTGTCATGTAACTACCTTGTTACTGTTTTGTTCCTAAAAATCAAAATTTTGTTTTTTATTATTTTGTTAGTATTTGGGAAATCCACCTTTTGGTTTTCAGTACTGCCTGAATCCTTCTGGGCTCTGGATCAGATTCAAGCATATCTTGACCAAAATCTGATCCCATATCTCTTTTACACATTCCCAATGTTGGTGCAGACAATAAGTATTCAAAAGATCAAAACATTGTTACCCTTTTGCTTGTCAGTGTCTGTTCTACCTAAATAGCTTGATTATTGTATCATAAGGTGATAAACAGCCTGATGGGACCATTTTACTACAGTAAAGTATCACTTAAACATGCACCATGTATGAGGGAGTCACGAGTCAGAGTCGGGAATCGGAGTCGGAGGTTTGGGAAACTGAGGAGTCGGGGCTTTGGCTTGCCGACTGCACAGCCTTGCATTTTAGACACTTATTTTGGGGCGTATTCAGCCCTGAATATGACCCAAAACAAGCATAAAAAACCTCCATGTTACCATACCCTTAGGCCATGTTCACACGGCTTAGAATGGGCCGTATTTCGGTCCGTAATTGCGCGCCGAAGTGCGCCAATTACGGGCCGAAAACGGCCCATTCATTACGGTAATTCACAGTTCTCATAGAGAACTATGGATTGGCGGGGAGATGATTGACATGTCACTTTCTAGCGGCGTATACGCGCCGCTAGCAGTGATTGTCTATGGGCCGGCGAAGTGCCGGCCCCCCGCTCCCCCGTCCGCCCCCCGTCCACACGGCGTAATTGCGGGGCGTAATTACGCCCTGCAAATACACCGTGTGAACATAGCCTTAGCCTCACCACTTTGAAAATGTCATGAATAACTACGCATGAACTGCAACGCTTTTTGGCATAAGAGCTACATAAATGTGTTGTATTGTACAAATTACTGTCTCTCTAGAAGTGACCCCTATATACAGGTAGGGCAATAACCTATTTATTATTTTTTGCCAATAGACAGAACAAAGCCCAATTTCCTGTAGTAAAGTATTCTAGTAATACATAACTTTTAATGATATTCAAAAATAGACATGATCCATGATCCTAAATGCTCCAGTGAACTATTTTTCAATGTATATTTTCAACAGTGATATCTATCTCTGCAAAGCCATCATAACACCATATAGTACTGATTCACAAGAGTAGCTGCAGACTACACCTATAACTATGGAGCACAAGGGTCGCTATTAAGAGAATGCAGATTTCCTCTCCCCACCCCAGTGTCCTCGGGGTTCTAAGGTAACTGCATCAGATATGGCGCACGCCATTATTTGTCATAACCCATGACGGAAAACTGGTGCAACAACTTTCATTCCTCTGGGCCAATATATTTCGGTTTTACTTCGTTCATAAGAATTAGTCCCATTTATTTTTAGGCCAACTTGTCCAGCCCTGGCATAACGTCTTGTTTTATCTATATCCAACAAAGATTTTTTTTTTTTCTAATATCCTCTACATTGGATTAGCTGGAAATTTGGTGTCATAACAATTGTTGGTCCTTGGCAGCATATCTGCTTTTCTGAATAATATTCAAGCCAACGTCTTGGATTTATTGCACAACTTAACAAAAGTAAAATATCACATAAAAGCAAAAGGGAAAATGAGTTTATGTTTTATGGGACTGTGCAATTGTGTGGATTTCCTAGAAATAGTCATTGTTCTAGCAGACCATTATTCCTTTAAAGCTATTTTACCTGATGTGTTTGCTTATTGTCTGCAGCTGTTTCCTTTTTTACACTGCTCTCAGGCCAGAAGTAAACAGGATACAGTCAAACAGGAATGCTGTGTTAGGTATAATATACACAGTATCTCACAAAAGTGAGTACATCCCTCCAATTTTTGTTAATATTATGTTATATCTTTTCATGGGACAACACTGAAGATATGATAGAATGTAAAATAGTGTACAGCTTGTGTAACAGTGTAAATTTGGTGTGCACTCAGAATAGCTCAACACACAGCCATCAATGTCTAAACCGCTGGCAACAAAAGTGAGTACACTTCTAAGGGAAAATGGACAAATTGTGTCAATATTTTCTGTGGCCACCATTATTTTCCAGCACTGCCCTGACTCTTGGGCATGGAGGTCACTAGAGCTTCACAGGTTGCAGCCACTGGAATCCTCTTCCACTCCTCCATGACAAAATCACGGAGCTGGTGGTTGTTAGAGACCTTGCGCTCCTCCACCTTCTGCTTGAGGATGCCCCATTGATGCTCAATAGGGGTTTAGGTCTGAAGACATGCTTTACCCCTATTTTCTTTAGCAAGGCAGTAGTAATTTAGGAGGTGTTTGGGGTCGTTATGTTGGAATACTGCCCTGTGCCCCAGTTTCCGAAGGGAAGGATCATGCTCTGCTTCACTGTCACAGTGCATGTTTGCATTCCTGGTTCCCTCAGTGAACTGTAGCTCCACACAGCAGACAACACTCAAGAAATCGCTTGCACCACCATGCTTGACTGTAGCCAAGACACACTTGTCTTTGTACTTAACACCTGGTTGCCGCCACACACGCTTGACACCATCTGACCCAAATAAGATTATCTTGATCTTATCTTATGCACAACCATCGGGAGACCTGTCTTGTTAAACCACTCTATGGTATTGGCACCATGCTGCAACTCAGTTTCAGATTGTTGGCAATCTTCTTATAGCCAAGGCCATTTTTATGTAGAGCACCGTTCTCTTTCTCAGATCCTCAGACAGTTCTTTGTCATGTTCAACTTCCAGTGACCAATATGAGAGTTATAATCTCAAATTTAACACACCTGCTCTCCATGCACACGTGAAATCTTGTAACACAAACTAGTCACATGACAATGAAAGGAAAATGGCAAATTGGGCACAATTTGTCTTTTTTTCACTCCGGAGTATACTCACTTTTGTTGTTGGTTGTTTAGATGGCTGTGTGCATTTATTTTGAGCTCACGGCAAATTTACACAGTTGTACAAGCTGTACACTGACTACTTTACATTCTATCAAAGTGTCATATCTTCAGTGTTGTCCCATGAAAAGATATAACACAATGTTTACAAAAATGTGATGTGTGAAATTTTGTTACGGCGTCGCCCATTTTTCAACCTCCTCAGATGTCATGGCACAAATGACCAGGGACTAGTAATCCATGATCACAGCCACTGACAGCAAGTGTCAACAATGTACCACAGTCTTCCATATTAAATATTTTCTCGATACAAAGATCATATCTGTAATGATGGGGACAGTAAAAATAAGCACTTTTTTTAAATTGGTTTGCATTACCCAAAATCATTTAGTGTAGTAGGTATGAGCTAATCTGTGCATCTATAGCTATTTCTGCAGCAGCTGGATGGGACATGCCCCCTGTCCTGTGATTGGCTGGCTATGTCATTCAGCCTGTTCAGACATGCTCCAGGATGGGAAACGCCCCCTGAGCTGTGATTGGCCGCCTACACTCTGTGCTTTCTTGCCTCTGAGCTGTGTAAATCGAAAGTGACACTAGGTGCCTCAGCTCTCCATACAGGAGGTATCTGTATAATAAAAACTGTGTGAGCTTCCCTCTATTCATGTCCCAGCTCTAAGGTAAAGGATCTGGGCAATTACTGAGTCTCTAGCTGCCAGATTCATTGTGTCCCCCCCCCCCCCTTCCTCCCCCCATGTAAAACAGCCTTATACCCTTTGCTTCCCCCTCTACCTCCTGCCTGATAACAGAGGGGGAGGGGGGCAGCGTGCATTTCTCTTATTTGTTTCATTATTTCGGGCTGTATATAGAACTGTTTATACCGAACAGGTGTTCTGGTTACAGCAATGCAAGTGTTCTGCTTACAAGGAGCTTGTGCAGCTTGGGATGTAGCTTAGAGCTCTGCAGACACGTGAACATTGCAGGCATGAGAACATTGCAGGAGCTATGACAACCTTTCCCTTCCACCGCTTCACACAGAATGATGTGTCAAATCTTCAGTGAGGGGAGACACGCCTCCTGGCAGGAGAGGCACAACTACTGAAAAGAGAGACTCGCCCCTGGATTTGAAGCTGAAACAGAAACCGCTTAAGTCTGCAAAAGCGTGTAATGAGAAAATCTCTTTAAGTGCACATATGATTCCATAGTTAATATGGTAGTGAAAGACTCATCCGCCACGTTCATGTTTGTAGCTGTTGATTTTGCTGTCCTCTTTAGGGCCTGCAATGTTCTGTGATTCTCTACCAGACAAGATAAGCTGGATGCAGTAACTTGCCAGCAGGAAGAATTGTCTCGTCACTTAGGCTATGTTCACACGTGTTAATTGCGGGACGTAATCACGCCCCGCAGTTACGCCGTGGGGGAGGGAGCGGGGGGCCGGCACTTCGCCGGCCCATAGATAATCATTGCTAGCGGCGCGTATACGCCGCTAGAAAATGACATGTCAATTATCTCCCCCCTCGGCGTATTGTCCGAGCAGGCAGAGGAGACGTAATCCATAGTTCTCTATGAGAACTGTGGATTACCGTAATGAATGGGCCGTTTTCAGCCCGTAATTTGCGCACTTCGGCGCATAATTACGGACCAAAATACGGCCCATTTTAAGCCGTGTGAACATGGCCTAAGTGTATGCAGGGCCAGAGCAGATCTTTCTAGTTGATTCAGTGATGTGTGTATGCGCTTTGTTTGTATAACATTTTTTTTTTTTTCCTTCAGATGTGTTGTATTGAGTAAACGTTGAAAGCTCCCGGTTTCTATGCTTAGTGATCTCGATTGTGTATTTTTTTTTTTTTTCTTTGTAGCGTGATGTATACTTCTGTGGAATCCGGTACACTGAGGATGACATGTCACTCACTGAGCCTTATGCAGAACCTCGTGTCCGCTACCACTCCTTTAAGGAAAGAATTCAGATCTTGGAAGAAGAAGAAGTTGAGCTGATCAATGTGCCTGTGCCGGAGTTTGCTGACAGTGATCCTGCTGACATTGTTCATGACTTTCACAGGGTAAGGTTTATTGGTCATTAATGTGATTGCGATAGAGCTACACTTTATGCTTTGGCTTTTACAAGGTCACTCATGGACGTTCTTTGTCTGGGTAATATGATTTGGTGATAGTTAAAGCAAGCTTGTCAGGTAGTTCATGCTCCCTATGAGAGCAGAATGTGATTAAGGGACAGAAGCTGAGCTCAGAATTATATAGTGTTAGAGCAAGATTTGTCACCGTTTTTGCCCCCTTGCTGAGAACAGAACAAGCTAGTGTCAGACATGCTGTTTCCAGCGCTGTGTCCCTTACTCTGTAAGATGCTGTAGTTTTCGTGTATTTATTGCTCTAATCTGCAGTTTTCAGTCAGAAAAGTCATGAAAAGTCATTCAATGTCAGTTTTTTCAAACCCCACCCACCTGAGACCAGCCCCGCCCACCTCGACTGACAAACCTAGTACGTTGAATAGGTAGAAACAGGTGAATAGCTGTCAGTGGGCGGGGCTAGCCTTTGGTGGGCGGGGCTAACACCTACTCATGAATAAGATTTGAGGGGTAAATGCACTAAAACTGCTGCATCTTACAGAATAAGGGGCCCAGCGCTGGGAACAGCAGGTCTGACACTAGCTTGTGCTGCCCTCAGCAAGGGGGCCACAACCTATGTGACAGGTTCCCTTTTAAAGATCTTGCAAAAACAAGTCCCTTTGAAATATATATCCATTAGCAGTGTCCTACCTATTGTGAGATATCCCCTCTTGTATGGGCTGCATCAGATCCTCAGGTTGCTATAGCTACAGACTTGTTTGATCTCGCCTGATAGGCTGCCAGCACTGGTTGCTATAGCTACAGACCTGGCTTTTACTGCAGCCTAGTAGAAGCCAGTAGACACGTCCCTGAATACAAAATGAAACCAAGAAAACAGGACTGAGGTAAGATTAATCAATGTAGTGAGACAACTCCTTTAATAGACAGTGAAAGTCCTGCTTACCTCGCCCACATACAGATATAAACACCCTCTATCAGTGTGTGTAGGGAGCAAACTGTCATCACTGTATGTGGATGGGGGGTAAGCAGTACTTTTGCATTCGGTTTTAGTCTTTTATTAGCTTTTTTTTTCTCAGAAATCATGCTTCAAATTATATAAACCTGTGCATCACAGAGCTTAGCTTCCCTCCCTCTATTACATCCTGTTTTCACATAGGATAACCTAAACCACCAGACAGGTTTTCGTTAAGTAGAAATACACAAGTAGTTTATCAGTGAAATAAATTAAACCTAATAAATACATAGAGGAAGATTACATGTGACTGAAACCTCAGTGGAAAGGAGCCTAATTCTGTTTCTATTCTGCTTTTGCTGGTGACAGATTTTTTTCTGATTTCATGTAAATTTAAACTCAGGCATAGTATAAATTAAAATGGCTCTACTTTATAATATTTACTGTAATTTTTCGGAAAAGAAGACGCGCTTTTTTTTTTTATCCCCAAGTAGTACTGGAAACCTTAGGGGTACTATGTATTAAAGTAAAAAAAAAAAAAAAAAAAAAGTAAAGCTTAAATCACTCCCTTTTGTCATTTTACAAATAAGTTGCACACAATTGCCATTGCCGCGTTCGATAACGCCCGATCTATTAAAATGTAACCTAATTTGTCCCGTACGCTGAACACCATAGAAGAAAAAAAAAAATCCAAACGTCAAAACTGCAGGTTTTGTTGGGTCATTTCACTCTCCTAAAAATTGAAATAAAAGTGAATAAAAGCTGCATGTTTTCCAAACTGGTACCAATAAAAAGTACACTTCAGCCCACAAAAAAGCACCCTCCCTCAAATCCGTAGGTAGAAGTACAAAAAGTTATTGGTCGCAGAAAATGGGGCCGTGGCAAAAATTTCAAAAATAGGAAATGTTTGTGTGTTTTTACAGTACCAAAACATAAAAAAACCTACATGTTTGTTATTGCCAAATGCATGTTAACCTGTAGAATACAGCTAACGCATCACTTATACCGAAGATTGAACACTGTAAAAAAAAAAAAAAAAAAACTCCCGCAAACATGGCGCCAGTACGTTTTTTGGGGGGTTTTTTTTTCACATTTTGCCGCACCTAGAATTTTTTTTTTTTTGCAATTTCCCAGTATGTTCTATAGTACAGTGAATGACACCATTAGAAAGTATATTGTGTATTAAAGCCCTCATAAGTCTATTTAGGTGGCTCTGGGAAGGTGGGGAGCGAAAAATGAACGTGACAAAAAGAAATGGACCTCGGCATTTAGGAGTTAAAGGGGTTTTCCCACCATGCTGTTTCACTGAGTCACAAGCAGCTTTACACACGCTCTGAGTGGTTCTAGAGCAGTGATTTTACATATTTAGCTTCTCTGTAACTAGCTAGGACATTACTAATATGTAAATGCATCTGTAATGTTATCTGTAACGGACTGGTGAGGCCATTTAAAAACTTAAGTGGTTTTGCAATCAAGTTTCCCCCTCCCCTTATAAAAAAATTTACATAAAAATAAAACCTTATGTATCATAGAAGATTTCCAGTAACCGGTGTAAATGGCCTAGTCTTGAAGTGGTTTAAAGTTTGTATTTGCTGTTGGAAGTAGAAAAACCTTTTTTTGTATGCTCAAAATGTCCGTTGAATGTAGATTATCCCGTACAGACCCTAAATTTTGGGAAAAATGAAATCTTACTGTAAATTT
>JAODAL010061996.1:0-19996 GCA_025379985.1 Phyllomedusa bahiana | reverse complement strand
CCGTAGGTGGGTAGGACTTGTGGTAGTTTGGGCCCCCAGTAGGAAAAAGGGAATGGTATTAATACACCCCCCTACAGGTATAATCCCCTGCGGAAGGTATATAGGCCCCCTGTAGGTGTTTATGTGGCCCCTAAAGTTAAATATATGGGAAAATTTAAGATATATAGGCCCCCTGTATTACTCATATAACTTTTTTGGGGGTTGGTAAGACCATGTAGGTAGTTATAGATCCCTAAAGGTGGGTGGTAAAAACATCCTGGTATACATGCCCTTGTAGGTTGGTGCCCCCCTGTAAAAATATGGGTTCCCCTTTGGTAGAAATAACATAAAACATTTACTTTGTCCCCAGCTAATAAAACTTTCACTGAAACCCTTTTCCTCTTTTTTTCTTTTTTTTTTTTTTTTTTTATTTTTTTTTTTTACCGTAGGCCCCCCCTTTGTGCATGCGCTAGAAAAGTGTCCTCAAATACATGAAAAAGTGGCGCATGTAAATATCTTCTCTCCCATAATTTATATTTCCCTTTTCATTTTTGGTGGCTTTCCCCCATTCTACTAGATATTTTATGCTGGAAGCCGGGAGTTTTGTTTTCCACACACAGGAAAAACTCTGGTCCACCGGAGATCAGGTGACCCAAAGGGGGGGGTTTTTCGCGCGCCTCTAAACCAAAACCCCTTTTATCCCGTTCCCAAGGGTTTTCAACATGAAGGACTACAGATTGCTCAGATGTTCAATGCTTTTGCACACAGTAAACAGCTCTGTGTTGAGCCCGGAAGATCAGGTGAAGAATGGGGAGTGGCCACATCCCTTTGATCTTGCTTCCCAAGGCTTCTAATATAAAGTTAAAAATAGACTGAACTGGGACTGAAATTTGGAAGGAAGAAGATAGGCAAACACAGCAAAGGATCCAGGGGCTCGTAGTTTTATAGGGCAAAGAGAAAAGGCTTTCAAACAGAAATTGCTGGTGCTCGGCTACAGTGAAGGGAGAGACATACAGCAGAGCACAAATTACACAGAAAATATCACATGGAGATGTGTGAAGGGAAGATAGACAAAGTACAGCAAAGAATCCTGGGACTTTTAGCCACACAGAGGGGATGCAAAAAGTGCTCTACAGAAAATGCTGCTGCTTGGCTGCAGAGGAGGGAGGGGACATACAGCAAAGGGGAAAATAACTAATTACATAGAAAATATCACAGTTTGATGGGTGAGGACTAAGGAAGATTGACAAAGTACAGCAAAAGATTCTGGGACTTGTAGTTTAGCAGGGTGAATGGAAAAAGTACTCTAACAGGAAATGCTGCTGCTTGGGTGCAGAGGAGGGAGGTAACACAGCAAACGGGAATAAAATAAATTGCACAGAAAACAACACAGGGAGATGGATGAGGAACATAGACAAAGTACATATAAGGATCACGGGACTTGTAGTTTTTCAGAACAAATTAAAATAGTGCTCTAACGGGAAATGCTGCTGCTCAGCAGCAGAGAAAGTAGGTGACATACAGCAAAGGAAAAAAACAAAAACATCACAGGAAGATGAGTGAGGACTCAGAAAGATAGTCAAAGTACAGAAAAGGATGCTGGGAAAAGGAAAACAGTGCTCTAACAGGAAATGCTGCTGCTGAGCTGCAGGGAAGTGAGGCAATATAAAGCACAGGAAAAGTGCAAATTACACAGAAAACATCACATGGAGATGTGTGAGGATTTGGGAAGATAAACAGAGTACAAAAAAAGGATCCTGGGACTTGTAGTTAACAGGGCAAATAGAAAAAATGCACTAGCAGGAAATGCTGCTGCTCTGCTGAAAAGAAGGGAGGTAACATATAGCAAAAAAAAAAAAAATTACACAGAAAATATCACAGGGAGGTGGATGAGGACTCAGAAAGATAGACAAAGCACAGAAAAGGTTCCTGATCAAAGGGCAAAGAGCAATAGTGCTCAACAGTAAATGCTGCTGCTCAGCTGCAGGGAAGGGAGGTACAGGAAATGCACAAATTGTACAGAAAACATCACAGGGAGATGAATGAAGACCCCTGGCAAGATATTACAGATTATTTTTCTTTCAATTGACTAAACAACCACTATAATAACCGAATAGTTGTTTTCCCTTGTTATCTTTCCACCGATGTAGCTGTATGAGGACGGCTGGGCTAGTGTTCTGCAGGCAGAGTTGTTGTTTTCTTTTTCCTAATGAACTTATTTTGAGGCAAAAGATAATTTCCTGATTAGTTTTCATAAATTTTTTTCGCCCCTTTGCTTTTGTTTTTTTCGTGGTTTTCCTTGTGATAATTGCACGTTACCTCACGGGTTCGCTGGGAATGGTTTTCTACATTTTATTTCTTTTGCACGATAAAAATCTGTTTTATGGAGATAAAAAAGTCATTTTTGTGTCGCCGCCTCCTGAGTCGTAACAGTTTTATTTTCCCGTCGATGAAGGCACATGAGGACTTGTCTTTTGCGGGATGAGTTGTAGTTTTTATTGCCGCCATTTTCAGGTACATAGAATTTATTGACTAATTTCTTTACATTTTTTTTTGGTCAGGAAAGCTGAATTTTTTTTCTTTTTATGCAATGTGTCCGTCTGTAGGAATAGTCATTTATCTTTAGTTCTATTTTTTTTTTAATAAAACCTTATTGAGCAGTATTTTGCTGCTTTTGCTCCATTAGGAGACATCGATCCTTTGTTGACTTGCATAATGTTTAGAAAAAACTCAGGGCGGTAAGTGTAAATGGGGCGGCGCCAGTTTTCTGGTTTCAAAAACTGACGCAGCCTTGTCCTATAGATGTATGAACACTTGCATTCCAATCTTTGGCGCAATCGACGCCGGCCCCAACACTTTGTAATGCGCCAAAGTTTTGGGGCATTCTGGGGGTCTCACACTACATTCGTAGAATTAGACACATTTATGAATGTTTGATGGATTTTTTTTTTTGCTCTGATACTGTTATGAATGGCTGAAATCCTCCTGCCATTTTTTCTCCTCCAGCTTACCAGATCCGACTGCCTTAAGCAACTTTCTGGATTATCAGCTGACCCTGTGCGTATATGATTTTTTTGGGAGTGGGTGATGGCTGGCCCTCTATAAAGCTGATCTTCACTGTGTGGCTGGTTGCTGCCTATACTGGCAGCTGAGAGATTGTGTTTTGTGAGCTTGTTGCATTCAGTCCAGTTTTGGTTACTTATCTGCTCCAAGTTGTTAGAGCCCTATTTTTCCTTAGTTCTTTGTTGCTTCTCCTCTGCCTTGTGTCAGTCTTGAACTGAGTTCTAAGACTGAGTTGTCTTTGGTGGTTTTGTGCTGTATTGAATAGGGTCAGCATAGCTGAGGGACATTGGTAGGGATATTGTCAGGGGCAGAAAAGGGCCAGCGATGACTGATGTTAGGGTCAGTAAAGCTGAGGGACATTGATAGGGATATCATCAGGGGTAAAAAAGGACCAGGGCTGTCTGGTGTTAGGGCCAGCATAGTCAGGGACATTGTTTGAGATGTTGTCTGGGGCCGAAAAGGGCCAGTGATGACTGATGTTAGGGTAAGTAAAGCTGTGGAACATTGGTAGGGATATCATCAGGGGTAGAAAAGGGCCAGGAGTGTTTGGTGTTAGGGTCAATATAATGAAAGACATTGGTAGGGTTGTTTTCAGGGGCAGAAAAGGGCCACGAAGGTCTGGTGTTAAAGTCAGCATAATGAGAAACATTGGTAGGGATACTGCCAGGGGTAGAAAAGGGTAAGGGGTGTTGGTTGTTAGGGTAAGTGCTAGTAACAGGTTAGGGAAAGCCAGTTGTAAGGGTCATTTGAGTTTTGGTGTCTTGTGTATGGATTCAAGTAATTAATTTTTCCATCTCTATCCATGCCCTTGTCATCATCCGCCTTGCTGTCCATCATCCGTTGGTAAGTTCCTACACTTATTCTTGATACACTCTTCATATTATTTGCATGCTGCTTGGCTTCATTGCATCTCCATGCTTCTCAACCAGAGTCATTACAGGTACTGCCTTATCTATGTCTCCAGCAGTACAATAGAGCTGTCTTTATACACCCACCCTATAATAGTAATGAGATGACTCTGGTCATTCTGTCTCAGCCTACACAGCAAAGTCGACATAACTCCTGATCCAGATGACATGCTGTATCCATCATGCTTTCTCTTTATATCTGTATACTTTGCCAATTTCTGTATTTTCCATACTTCACAGTCTTCCCGCCCCGCCCATTTCCAGAGACTGGAAAACAAAGATCTTCTAAGTGAGGGATAAATAGTTTAGTTCCAGAGAGTGATGGCGTTGTCTCAGAGATCTACTCCAGGACGTCTCCGCTTCTCCGGGCAGCAGACGTTTTGCAGGCACTGATATTCCTTCTGCGGTTTATTGTCTTTGTTCCCTTTATCTGGAGATGATGGAACATAAATGATCGGCCGGATGGTGCCCCGAGGAGCCACAGGAAAATAAAGAACCAGAAAGAGCCGACCGGGGGAAGCGCAGAGAGAAATGTGCCGGCCACGGGGAATCCAGCTGAGCGATGCTATAGCATTAAGCACCATAGGTAAACCTATAAGACGCTGGTGTCACTTCCCCTGGGACGCAGATGTAACTGAACCAGTAATGGCCGAATAATTTCTCCTTGAATTGACAGAAGCGAGCGACTACTAAACCAACATCCTCCAGCCGCCGAGATCTTCACTCCTGTTACAGAGATGAAGAGACACCGCAAAGACACTTAACAATCGTAGAGAAGAGGTAAAGAAACGCAGGATAGTGATTCCCCAACACAATGGTATAACCAGACTCTCTCCCACCAGAGGAAGTGGACATGTGGTCAGCAGTGACCGGTCAGGAGGTCAAACTTTATCCACTGGATTTATTCCTTCAAACTAGTAAACTCTAATTCCCTGCTCATTTCTGTCCCATCCAACCTCTCTTCCTTCTATCTCCCCCTCTTCCCCATACTTCTACCTTCCTCTCCTCCATCTCCTCCTCTTTAACTTCCTCTCTTCCATCTCCTCCTCCTTCTTTCCTCAGTTCCATCCTGCTTTTTGTAATGAACCAGAGTAGTGGACCCACTGGACCGCCGCAAGCGGTGGTACAGACCACACCAGGGAGCGGAGTCTAAGTGGGTCCCGGTATTCACCAGAGCCCACCGCAAGGCGGGTTGGACTTGCCGTGGTGGGATTCCACCAGGTCGCTACCCCTGATGTGACTTGCATGCGGTGGCAGCCGAGGCGCAACGCAGTACAGGAACGGTAGACAAACTCGTAGAGGGGGACGGGCCAGAAGGTCAGGGCAGGCGGCGAAGAATCATGGTCAAAGAACGTATGCAGGCGGAACTGGTACACGGGAACGGCAATCCGGAACACAGTAAGGCTTCCTCGCATAGGTACAGGCACTATGGATTCGGCAAGTACCTAACGGAGTTGGGGCCATAATATAGGACCAGCGACCGGCAATCAACCAAGGAGCGGGGCCGCGCGCCCCGGATGGCCAGACAGATGCAGAGAAGCAGGAACGCGGTCAGGTAAGTGGATCACCCAAGAGATAGAGTGCGCCCATGACCCAACATGCGGACCGTGGCGTCACTTGCTCCAGGTGCAACAGAAGACATGGGGGCACGAATGCACCCGCAGCCCAAACTGTGGGCTGCAGTACCACTCGTGGCACGTTTCTTGTTCCCTTCCTTTATTTTATCCCCTATTTCCTTCACTGCCAACCAACCCCACTCCTCTATTTCAAGTCACCCTCCTTTGCATCCTGTCACTCTCCTCTTTGACCTTCCTTCAAATCTTCCCTTCTTCCCTCATCCTGTCCCTTCCTTACTTTTCTCAATCTCTTCCTTTACTTCCACTCTTATTCCCTACACCTTTCCTTCCTTCCTGCTCCCTATTCCTTTCTTTCCTCCCTGCTTTTCTTTGCTCTCAGCCAAAAAACATTCCTAGTAACCCTCTATTTTACCCGTTTTCTTCTCTCCCTCCTTTGCCTCCTCACACTTCATTCTTGCGCTTCTTTCCTTCCTGCATTTCTTTTTCTACCTTCACTCCTACTCTTATTCTCTATTCCGTTGCCTTCCAACCAATTATGTTTCCTCTGTTTTAGTCACCATATATTCCTTCCTTTCACTTTCATTCTATCACATTTGTTCTTTCGGGCTCCTTCACTTCCCCCACCTTCATTATTTTCACCTTTTTGTCACTTCCTTTCATCTTTCCTTTTCAATCACTGTCTCTTTATTTCTTTTCACTCTCCGTACGTTCCTGCGATTCCCTTCCATTGTCCTCCCTTTCCTATTTCTTTCTATCCCAACAAACCCTCATTCTCTTTTCCTAATCATCATATTCTGCTTGCTTGCCTCTTCGTGGGTTCGTTGCTTCCTTGCTTCCTTGGTGCCTTCCTTCCTTCCTTGACTCTTTCCCTTCCTTCATTTGTATTTTCACTCCCTATGTCTTTTCTTTTTTCTTCTCTTCTTTCATTCCTTCTTTCCTAACAAACCATTATGTCTGATGACCCTCTTTTCCTCTTCTCCCACTTTCACTTTCTCTCCATCTCTAGACTCCTCCATACCTTCTTCCCATTACTTCCCAGTACTTTCCTACTCTGAGAGCCTCCATCTATTCATTCTTATCTTCTTTCCTTCACCTCCACTTTCCTTCTTCCAATCTCTTCATTCCCTCCTTATTTCCTTCCAACCTCTGTTTCTCCTCACATTCACTCTCTCTTTCCTTTTCTTCCTCCCTACCTTCATTCTTCTTCCCTTTCCTTCCTCCATTCTGCAACTTCATTATATCTCTTCTACTCAATTACTCTTCCTTTATTTCTTGTCCCCCTGCTTTCCTTCCTGTCATTCTCCTTTGTCCTCCCTTCTCTTCCATTTTTAAGCCGGTCTCGGTCCTCCCCTCCCGTCCTTTACTCTTCCTCTCTTTCTCCGTCTCTCCCAACCATCATTCCTCCATTCCTAGTTTTTTCCTCCCAGTTTGTTCCTCCTTTCCTTCTCTCAATCCCCTTCATTCCTTACTCACTCGTACTCTTATTCCCTTTATTTTCCTTTATCTTCCCTTCCTTCTTTCCCCGCTTTCCTTTTATACCAACCGTCATTCCTCTATTTCCTCCCAGCTTCCTGCTTTTTTCTCCATTCTCTCTCAATCTCCTCCTTCCTTCACTCGCACTCCTACTCCCTATATCTACTGTATCTTTTTTCTTCCCTTTCTTCTTTCCCTGCTTTCCTTTTCTCCCAACCAGCCACCATTTCTCTATTTCTAATTACTTTTTCCTCCTCACCCACTTCCTCCTTCTTCCCTTTCCTTCCTCTTCTTTGTCACTTCCTTCCATCTTTCCTTCTCTTCCAATAATCCTCCCTCCTGTCTTTAGCTTCCTTCTTTCAGTCTCTCCATTCCCTCCCTCTCTTACTTTCCTCCCTCCATTCTTCTCTATCAACCTTCCACCCACTTTCTTCCTCTCCCTTCCTCACTTCTTCCTCTTCCATCCAATTTGATAATTCTAATTAGCGCTTATGATTGATCAGACTCCTCCCCGCCGCCATTTGAGTATTAAACCATCAGAGGACGCTACCGGGTGATATGGACCGAGGGGTCAATGGAGCAAATGTCCTGGGAAATATGGGTCCCATCACAAATCCATTAAATGGGCTCAGCACAAAACGATGAATATTTGCAACTTTGTATTTATTATGTTGCTGATTAAACTCATATAAAATGTATCGAATATTAGAGATTATATTTTATCTTTCTATTTTCTATCATTTATTTGTATTTTCCCTGCCCTATCTATGGCCATAAATTGCATCACTTATCCAGCACGGTAAAAGCACATTCTGCCGCCATCCCATCTGCGGCGCGCGTATTTCATCTCTCCAGCGATAATGGCGTTCAAATGAAGAAAGCCATTTAGCGATAAGATCTCACACTCCGAGCATAATTTATAAGGGACGAATATCCATCTCACATATGAAATAGATCGAAATCGGGGAAGAGCTTATTATTGGCGGGAAAAAAAATAAAATAAAAATATAAGGACGTGAAGAGCCGAGCAGATAAGCCGCCCCGGGAGGATTGCGGAGAGCGGGAATTGGCTGAAATTCTAAACGATTTTTTTCATGCAATATTTAAGAATTCCGTTCACTCTTGTAGGTTTTCAAGATTCGGAGAAGCTCGGTATCAGTTTTCTGCGTTGTCATGGAAACGTAGACATTTTCTCAGGCAGACGAGCGTCCATAGGGGATCGAGATTTTCTACAACCAGGAAGTCAGGAAGGTTTTTATTTGTCTGCTTTTTGACCTTTCGGAGAGATTAATTTCTGTTGACGGGAAAATTTTTCAAATTGGAAATTCAGTGATGAAATTAACAGATCAGACCTTCATCAAGCACAACTTCCAAAAAAGGGCCCCTAAGGGGGTGGGGCTGGTGCAAATTTGAATGTAAAGGGGCGTTTCTGGGAAGTTTTTAGGGCCGAAGAAAAGACAATTTGAGTTGCAAATTTTAAGATTTTTGCAAAAATGCATATGAAGTAGCTTCCCATACTTACTACTATCACAGGGATCATATGTAATAGGATGGAAGCTATAAGGATTGATGTGTCTTATTGATGTGATATAGAGATTCATGTCTTATGTCTCTTAGTTATATACTTATATAGCCAAAAGGCTTACTATATCTCAGTGTAAGGGCACTTGTTATACTATTGTCACGGTTGGTAGTAGTGGATCCACTGGACCACCACAAGCGATGGTATAAGCCGCACCAGGGAGCGGAATCTAAGTAGGTCCCGGTTTTCACCAGAGCCCACCGCAAAGCAGAATGGACTTGCTGCGGCGGGAGTCTACCAGGTCGCTTCCACTGGCAGGACTTGCCTGCGGTGGCAGCCAAGGGTGAGTGTGGTACAGAATCATGAGGTGTAGACGTAGTCGGGGGCAGGCAGGAAGGTCAGGACAGGCGGGGAAGGTTCGTGGTCGAGGTACGGAAGCAAGACGGTACAGTACACAGGAATCATGGCAAGACAAGGAACGCTTTCTCAGTAGGTTAGTAGGACACTAAAGATCCGGCGCTGGGGGCAGGTAGGGGTAGGCTTAAAATAGGGGCAGCGACCGGCAATGGAATTTATCGGTGACGCGCGCCGGGAAGCAGAGACCCAGTCAGGAGCGCAGCTGGGTGTGTAAGGGGTGTTGAAGGGAGCGCGCCCACAGCCGCATCGGCCGCGCCCGACCTGGCACCGGATGACCCCGCCCGGGGAAGAGGTCATGGGCACCGCCAATGCCGCGGTCATTCTTCTACGTGTATGCCTCTGTGTCATGGAAACGGGGTTTTTTTTTTTTTTTTTTTTTTTTTTTTTTTTTTAAAAAAAAAAAAAAAAAAAAAAAAAAAAAAAATTAAAAAAAAAAAGGAGGTCGAGGGGGGCCCCCAAGACAACTAACCTTTGGTCTATTTGCCCTTGTAGACTTTTGGGCCCTGCTTTACTGCTCAGTGGTTCAAAGTTGCTACCCCCACAATGCTCAGAGCTGATATTATACATCTCAACTATTCTTACGACCCCTCCCATGTATGGATAGCCACAGATAAGTTCTAAAGTCTCTTGTATTGCTGACCACACAGCTTAGAAACCGTACACTTAGGGAGTGACTATGTTTGGTCATTCTGACAGTTATGTGATGACGCTGTCTAGCATAAAAAGCCTGGCTTTGACACGGCTAGCTAGTTTCTGGTGGGACCCTGACTGAGTGGTGCCCGGTACCCCATGATGTTGTCATCGGACGAGATGGGTGTACATGATGTACAGAGGGGCTCCCCATTTCACTGTGCATGAACTATTCATCTGTAACATCTGTAACTGTAGCTAAGTATCATTTTATTTCCTTATTTATGTATTAAATCTTTCATTTTATTAAATATTCTGCTTCTTTGTAATTATTACTGTGACCGCCAATCCATCTATCGCTTACATCATATCACATGTCAATGTTTAGGTTTTGTCTGCAATCTTCATTCCTTTCTTCATTCTCAGATCCCCCTGATATTCAGTTTGCAGCTGCTCCTAGTGTCAAATTCTCTCATGTGGGGGTGTCCTCCCAGTAATACATGCTGGATGTGAGCTCTGTGTCTGAAGTTTGCAGTGAGTGCTCTACTTTGTCTTGACACCTGTACACAGCCTGAGTGATTTTCCCCCTACAAACTGCCCTGTGTGCACTTTCCTCCCTATGTATAGCCTGTGTGAGCTGCTCTCTTTGGATGCTCTTCTCCTCTCCATGGGCTGTTAAGGCAATGGACACCTCTGATATAGAAAAAATTATGTTCTATATGTTGGTGATTGATTATAAAAAGTTGGGCTAAGTTTCAGTCTGCAATGTTCACTTCTTCTTCATTCTCTTCATTCCCTTTAAGACCCCTGATATTCAGCAGCAGCTTCTAGTGTAAACTTTTCTCCCATGAGGGTGTCCTCCAAGTAATACATACTGGATGTGAGATCTGCCTCTGGAGTTTGCAGAGGTTGCTCTGCTTTCTCTCTACACCTGTACACAGCCCAATGCATACTCTTCCTGCAAACTGCTGTGTGTGTGCTTTCCTTTATATCTACTGCTAGTGTGAGCTGCCCACTTTGGATGCTCTCCTTTATTGCATGCTCTGATTTGGTCTGTACAAACTTCTTCCTCTCCCTGCTACTATTTTTAGCACTGAGAAAAGGGAGGAGAGCAGAGAGCAGTCAGAAACAGGAGCAGTAATTTGATAATTTTATTTGGATTAAGCAGGACAGTCAGTAGGTGAAGGTCTTACACACACTCCACATGTGGGGGTGTCCTCCAAGAAATACCTGCTAGATATGAGCTCTGTGTCTGGAGTTTGCAGTGGGTGCTCTGCTTTCTCTCTACACCTGTATACAGCCTTCTCTGCCTGCAAACTGCCATGTGTATGCTTATCAACTTATCTGCAGCCAGCCTCCTTGGATCCTGTCCCTTTTTCCCTGCTGTTATTTGTTGTGTACAACCTCTTCCACCTCTCTGCATCTATCTCTAGAACAGAGATAAGCAGAGGAGTTGCTGTAGGGGGTGCAGAGATAGCGGTCGCTACCGGGCCCATGAGCCTTTGGGGGCCCAAAAGCCCCTCTACTGCATGAGGAGATACTAGTATTATAAATGGCACCAGGTTGGTGGGGGCCCTTTAATGGATTTTGCAAAGAGGCCCCGGAGCTTTAAGTTACGCCTCTGGAGATAAGGGAGGGGACAACAGAGAGCAGTCACAAGCAGAAGCAGTACTTGGATGAATTTGGTTGAAAGTCATCAGGACAGTCAACAGCTGAAGGACTAACACAGACTCCACAGCAGCAAAATGGGAGGGAATTGTTCATGAAGACTTTTAGAAAGTTTCACAAGTTTGCAGTTATTGGCCTTCTTATCTTTTAGCTAGAAAGAAAATGAGGAAAATCACCGGGTTTTGTGGCGTTTAAAGCACAACATAAAACTTGTGATATCTCCAAGGTCAAGAAAGTGACAAACATAAAAAAAAAACCTGAAGCAAAATCCTGCAAAGAGAACAGAACATGGATCAAACCCGCTAAATGTACGAACGGTTGGAAATGGTGGCAGCGATGATTTTACTTTGTGCATTTTTGATGCAGTTGAGAAGCACAATGCATGAATGCAGCCTCAGGATTTCGTGGAGCAGCTGGTCCTGCTTGTGGGTAGCACCTGCACCTCTGATCCCTGACTGGGAAGGTTTGGCTCATCCACTATAGAGCAGCAGACAAAGCACACTCCTGCCTAATACAGAGGTGAGCGCTCCTGTTCTAAATTTTTCATTGTCCGGTGTGGTCCTTCATTTTTGGCACGCTCGTTAGCTGTGTATTGAAAGGTACATTTGTGGCAGAACTGTGTCTGTTTACACATGGCTTTTATAATACATGTGTAAAATGCCTACTGCAGTCTTTAGAGCCAAAGCTGGGAGCGAACTGAAAGGGAATGGTGAATATAAAGAAAGGATTTAAAGGATTTATACCCATCCACAGCAGGGTTAGCAGAGGTGCAGTGACATCAGTCTGCTCGGGGCCCATACACAGTGGGTTAGCAGAGGTGCAGGACATCCGTCTGCTCCATGGGCCCCATACACAGTAGGTTATCAGAGGTGCAGTGACATCCGTCCTGCTCCCGGGCCCCATACACAGTAGGGTTAGCAGAGGTGCAGTGACATCTGCCGCTCCGGGGCCCCATACACAGTTAGGTTAGCAGAGGTGCAGTGACATCCGTCTGCTCCGGGCCCATACACAGTAGGGTTACAGAGTGTGCAGTGAATCCGTCTACTCCGGGGCTCCATACACAGTAGGGTTAGCAGAGGTGCAGTGACATCCGACTGCTCCAGGGCCCCATTCACCGTTTGGTTATCAGTGGTGCAGTGACATCCGTCTGCTCCCGGGCCCCATACACAGTAGGGTTAGCAGAGGTGCAGTGACATCCGTCTGCTCCGGGGCCCCAAACAAAGTCGGGTTAGCAGAGGTGCAGTGGTCCGTTTGCTCCGGGGCCCATACACAGTAGGGTAGCAAGGTCAGTGACATCCGTCGGCTCCGGGCCCCATACACAGTAGGTTTAGCAGAGGTGCATTGTCGCTCCGGGGGCCCCATACACAGTAAGGGTTATCAGAGGTGCAGTGACATCCGTCTGCTCCGGGGCCATACACAGTAGGTTAGCAGAGGTGCAGTGACAATCGTCTACTCCGGGGCCCCATAACACAGTAGGGTAGCAAGGTGCAGTGACATCCGTCTGCTCCGGGCCCCATACACATTTAGGGTTAGCAGAGGTGCAGAGACATCATCTGCTCCGGGCCCATACCAGTAGTGTTATCAGAGTTGCGTGACATCCGTCTGCTCCGGGGCCCCATACACAGTGGGTGTTAGCAGAGGTGCGTGACCGTCTTGTACCGGGCCCCATACACAGTAGGGTTAGAGAGGTGCATCTGTCCGCTCCGGGCCCATACACAGTGGGGTTGCAGAGGTGCAGTGACATCCGTCTGCTCCGGGGCCCATACACAGTAGGGTTAGCAGAGGTGCAGTGACATCCGTCTACTCGGCCCCATACACAGTAGGTTAGAGAGGTGCAGTGACATCCGTCTGCTCGGTGCCCCATTACACAGTAGGGTTAGCAGAGGTGGCAGAGACATCCATCTGCTCCGGGGCCCATACACAGTAGGGTTAGCAGAGGTGCAGAGACATTCGTTGCTCTGGGTCCCATACAGTAGGGTAGCAAGGTGCAGTGACATCCGTCTGCTCCAGGGCACCCATACACAGTAGGGTTATCAGAGGTGCAGTGACATCCGTCTGCTGACGTGGCCCCATACACAGTAGGGTTAGCAGAGGTGCATCTGTCGCTCCGGGCCCCATACACAGTAGGTTAGCAGAGGTGCAGTGAATCCGTCTGCCCGGGGCCCATACACAGTAGGTTAGCAGAGGTGCGAGTGACATCCGTTACTCGGGGGCCCCATACACATAGGGTTAGCAGAGGTGCAGTGACATCCGTCTTGCTCCGGCCCCATACACAGTAGGGTTAGCAGAGGTGCAGAGACATCATCTGCTCCGGGCCCCATACACAGTAGGGTTAGCAGAGGTGCAGTGACATCCGTCTGCTCTGGGTCCCATACACAGTAGGGTTAGCAGAGGTGCAGTGACATCCGTCTGCTCTGGTCCCATACACAGTAGGGTTAGCAGAGGTGCAGTGACATCCGTCTGCTCTGGGCACCATACACATAGGTAGCAGAGGTTTGCCATGGTAGCAAGAGGTTAGCAGTGTGACATCCGTCTGCTCCTGGGTCCCATACACAGTAGGGTTATCAGAGGTTCCCAGTGACATCCGTCTCTCTGGGTCCCATACACAGTAGGGTTAGCAGAGGTGCAGTGACATCCGTCTGCTCGGGCCCCATACACATTTAGGGTTAGCAGAGGTGCAGTGACATCCGTCTGCTCCGGGGCCCATACACGTGGGGTTTTTTAGCAGAGGTGAAGTGACATCCGTCTGCTCTGGGGCCCCATACACAGTAGGGTTAGCAGAGGTGCAGTGACATCCGTCTACTCGGGGCCCCATAAAGACACACCTCTGGTCGCCCCTGGCTCATTTGGGCGGTGAGCTGCTCACCTGTGTCCTCCACCCTCTCACAGCTCCGGAGTGACCATTACCCTCTCACATCAGTGGTGCGTAGTGTCTGCAGTTTCCACGTCTCTTATTCACATTGGCGCCGTTTCTCTGTTTTCGATACTTTCACCACAGCAGCCGCCAACAGATCACAAACTGCGCAATGTCAGAAAAACTGCTAAAGCCAATTGTCCCAACTTGCAGGAACAAGGCATATGTGTGCAGACAGCCTATCACATCTTATATACACACCAAGCCAGCAATGAGGGTTATGTGCTTAGACAGCCTATCACATCTTAAATACCCACCAAGCCAGCAATGAGGGATCTGTGTGCAGACAGCCTATCACACCTTATATACCAACCTAGCCAGCAATGAGGGATATGTGTGCAGAAAGCCTATCACACCATATATACCCACCAAGCCAGCAATGAGAGATATGTGTTGCAGACAGCCTATCACCTTATAATACCACCAAGCAGCAACGAGGGATATGTGTGCAGACAGCCTATCACATCTTAAATACCCACCAAGCCAGCAATGAGGGATCTGTGTGCAGACAGCCTATCACACCTTATATACCAACAAAGCCAGTAATGAGGGATATGTGTGAAGAAAGCCTAAAACACCTTATATAACCACCAAGCCAGGAATGAGGTATATGTGTGCAGACGGCCTATCACCTTATATACCCACCAAGCCAGCAGCGAGGGATATGTGTGCAGACAGCCTATCACACCATATATACCCACCAAGCCAGCAACGAGGGATATGTGTGCAGACAGCCTATAACACCATATATACCCACCAAGCCAGCAACGAGGGTTATGTGCTTAGACAGCCTATCACACCATATATACCCACCAAGCCAGCAACGAGGGATATGTGTGCAGAAAGCCTATCACACCTTATATACCCACCACGCTAGCAACGAGGGATATGTGTGCAGTCAGCCTATCACACCTTATATACCCATCAAGCCTGCAGCAAGGGATATGTGTGCAGACAGCCTATCACACCTTATATACCCACCAAGCCAGCAACGAGGGATATGTGTGCAGACAGCCTATCACACCTTATATACCCACCAAGCCAGCAACAATATGTGCAGACAGGCCAGGACGTCCATCACGAGATACTCGCTGCTGATGCTGA
Organism: Phyllomedusa bahiana; assembly: GCA_025379985.1. NCBI lineage: Eukaryota > Metazoa > Chordata > Amphibia > Anura > Hylidae > Phyllomedusa > Phyllomedusa bahiana. The sequence continues at coordinate 4,741 of JAODAL010061996.1, read as the reverse complement.
AAGTAGGAAGTGGTCGTAATAAAGTGACTCGGCTGTACTGTTGTCTAACAAAAGCCACGGCAAGTCTCCCATCCCCGCAGTCTTGGATCTGCGGCGCCTCGTAGTGAAAGAGACGTTTTCAGGGTAATTGCCTAATGGGGCGGTTAAATATGTGTTTTCCACTTACTCTTTCTGCTAATATAAAATGAATGGGGGTTACAATCACCACAGATCCCCCCCCCCCCCTCCGCCGCCGCCGCCATCATCCATTGTTACCTACTTGTTACTTATTGATAGAATCCTGTTACATTGTATCCTATGATTACTTTCCGCCTGATGCGCTCATTGCGATGATTCCGGCGCTGGCGAGAGGCGTCTCTGTGGGAGATTCTATACATCCGATATAAAAATAACTTCACAAACGCCACTTCCATTAGTGCAATTTACATTTGAATAATACTATCTGCTAATAGCTGTTACAGGAAAATGGAGCCATTCACAGAGGCGGCTCTGGTATGAGCCCGGCAGGCGAATCATCCCGGCAGGGTGAGGACCGCCATCCCCTGAGAAGCTCGCGAACGGCAAAGGTGACCCCTCCAAAGTGAAGCTGCGGTCACACACTATATAAAGCATCTCTCCAGGTTTATTTTCTTCCCTTAGTTCATTAGAAATTGCTCTTAGCTACATTGTGGAGGCAGCAGCTTCGTGCACTGGCAGCTGGATAAAGGATTTCTGTCCGATGCAACAGCCATTAGAAATTGCCTTTAGTTACACTGCAGTGCCAGTAACTTTCCTTCCCTGAGTGAATACAGGATTTCTGACTGATGCAATAGTCTGTTATGTCACATGACCTCCATTCTGATTGGCTGATAGGACAATGTGCTTTTGATGTTAACCCGGAAAAAAGTTCCATACATTCTATCAGTTGCCCTGGCGGGCTCCAAAAATCATCTCCATGGTGGCCCCCGAATCAACCTCAGTGGTGCCCAAGATCATCCCCTGGTGGGCCCCAAAAAATATACCTTGGTGGCCCCTAAATCAACCTCATGGTACCCAAGAATTATCTCCCTGGTGGGCCCCAAGAATCGTCCACTGTGGGCCCAAGAATCATTTTATGGTGGCCCCAAAATCAGCTCCATGGTGGGCCCCCGAAAATCTCCCTGGGGGGCCCCCAAAAAAAAAACCTCACTGACGGGCCAAAAATATCTCCCTGGTGGCCCAAAAAATAACCCCACTGGGGGCCAAAAAAAAAATTCTTTGGTGGCCCCCTGAAACAACTCCACTGGTGAGGCCCAAAAATCATCTCCATGGTGGGGCCCAGAATCATCTCCACTGGTGGCCCCCGGGAAACACTCCCCTGGTTGGCCTAAAAAATCAGCTTCATGGGGGAAAAGAAGAAAACGTCCACTGGTGGGTCTGAAGACTCAACTTAACTGGCAGCCCCAAGGATCAGCCTCAGGGTGAAGGCAGGGAAAGAGAGTCATGTTTAGTACAATGGACCCTAAGAATAGGCTCCACTGGTGGCCCCAAGAATCAACTTCGCTGGTGGTCCCAAAAATCAACTCCACTGGTGGGTCCCAAGAATCATCTCCATTGGTGGGTCCCAAGAATCATCTCCACTGGTGGGCCAAAAATATCTCCCCTGGTGGGCCCCAAAAAATCACCCCCATGGTGGCCAAGGGAAACAACTTCATGGTGGCCCAAAAATCAACTCCACTGGGGGGGCTCAAGAATCAATTCCACTGGTGGACTCAAGAATAAACTTCACTGGTGGGTCCCAGAATCATCTCCACTGGTGGGGCCCAAGAATCATCTCCACTGGTGGCCCCAGGAATCATCTCCACTGGTGGGCCCCTGAATCATCCCATGGTGGGCCCAAGAATCTCTCCCCTGGTGTCCCCCCGGTAGCTCCACTGGTGGGGAAAGGAATCACCTCCATGATGGACCCCCAAAAATCATTTCCCCTGGTGGCCCCAAGATCATTTCCATGGTGGCCCAAAAATCATCTCACTGGTTGGGCCCTAAAACTCAATTCACTGGTGAATTCAAGAATAGCCCCCTGGGGGCCCCAAGGACAGCTCCATGGTGGGCCCCAAGGATCAGCCATCCCTGGTGGGGCCCCAAGGATCAGCTCCATGGTGGGCCCCAAGGTTTAGCTCACTGGTGGGGCCCCAAGGTCAGCTCCATGGTGGGCCCCAAGGTCGCTTCCACTGGGGGCCCCCAAAGGTCAGCTCATGGTGGGTCCCAAGAATCAAATCCCTGGTGGGCCCAAGAATCAACCCCCCTGGTGGGTCCAAGAATCTTCCGGTGGCCCCAAGAATACCTCCATGGGTTTTGGGCCCCCAAAATTTATCTCACTGATGGCCCCAAGAATATCAAGTGGTGAGATCAAGATCATCTCCACTGGTGGCCCATGAACCCCTACGGGGGGCTCCAAGAAAATTTTCCCTGATGGCCCCCAAAAATATTCCACTGTGGCCCCGAAATCTCCATGGTGGCCCCATGAATCCTCCCCTGATGGCCCCAAGAATCTCTAAGGGTGAGATCCAGAATCATCTCCATGGTGGCCCCCTGAATCATCTCCCCGGGTGGCTCCAAGATCCTCTCCACTGATGGCTGCAAGAATCTCTCCATGGTGGACCCAAATTAAACTCCATGGGGGAGTCAAACTTTTTCTTGTTTCAACTCTAAAAACAAATATAGTGCAAGTACATTTTTTTCCCATGTCTCCCCACTTAGAAGGTTTTTTTTTGGTTTCCCAATACATTCTATGGTGCGATCAATGACACCATTAAAAGGAACATCTTGTCCCGCAAAGACAAGCCCTCATGTAGACGGAAAAACAGAAAGGTTATGGCTCGTGGAAAGGGAAACGGCGACAAAAAAAAAAAAACACCTAAACATCAGGAGGTTGTAAATCGCTTTGATATTGTGGCTGATAACAGATAACAGCAGCTCCTGATTCTTTACAGCTCAGCACATAACTCTGTGGATTGGCTGAAGTGACTTTTGCTCTGCTCTTTTATCTTGATGCTTCTGTATAATTGAAGCTCTCAACATTATGACCCTTGGTGTCTGGAAGCCGCTCGCGGACACTCGGCTGTCGGCGGCACATAAACCTCCATTATTGGCTGCAGGTATCATATATCTCGAAGGATTAAATCCTCCAGAGCGGCGACAAGTCCCTGTACAAACCTCACATGGGAATTGCACAAATCCTGCCGTGTATTCCACTTGTCAGACAAGGTTTCCTGGGATTAATTCAGTATAAATATACTTCTGATATCACTTCAGCCGCGATTAAGAGACAGAATGGAAAGGAGAATGGAAAGGAGATGAACCATTACTGAAGCCTCGAGACGCAGCCCAGACGTGTGACACAACATGGCGATAGCGACTGAGTGCAAACTGCAAAACATGGCTGAAAACTGACAACAACTTACAGTCTATTCTAGGTTACAGTAAATCTGCACTGCACGGATCTATTATAATACTATAAACCTGAACACACTATGTACAGGAATATAACTACTATAATACTTCCCCCTATGTACAGGAATATAACTACTATAATACTGCTCCCTATGTACAAGAATATAAATAAATATAATACTGCACCTATGTATAAGAATTTTAACTATATAATACTGCTCCTATGTAAAAGAATATAACTACTAGAATACTGTCCCTATTTACAAAAATATAACTACAATAATACTTCCCCTATGTACAAGAATATAACTACTATAATTACTGCCCTATGTACAAAAATATAACTACTATAATACAGTCTCCTATGTACAGAATTTTTATACTATAATACTGCCTCTATGTACAGAATTACTACTATAATGCTACTCCCCATGTACAAGAATATAACTACTATAATACTGCTCCCTTGTACAAGAATTAAAAACTACTATAAATACTGTCCCTATGTACAAGAATATAAACTACTATAATATTGCCCTATGTACAAGATATTTAATACTATAATACTGCTCCTATTTTACAAGAATATAACTATATAATACTGCCCCTATGTCAAGAATATAAACTACTGTAATTTCTGCCCCCTATGTACAAGAGTTTTAACTCTATAATACTGCTCTCTATGTATAAGAATATAACTACTATAATACTTCCCCTATGTATAAGAATATAACTTACTATAATACTGCTCCTATGTATAAGAATATAACTACTATAATACTGTCCCCTATGTACAAGAATAGTAACTAGATCACTGCAAAATGAAACAAGGAGCAGAGAGAAGCGCACCTCGTGCACATAAACTTTTGTATGAAGTTTAAAAATTCTGGTGTATTAGTCTCTCACCTGGGGGAGTTGGCGAGGTTAATGGCACAAACTTTATATAAGCGTTTGTAAGCAATTGATGATCCCCAAGGATCAAAGCCCAGCAGCCAAACTCCAAAGTCAGGTCGGTGAGCCCTCCACAGATTTCTCGGTGGGTCTCCGGCAGCAATAGATAATCACTGTGCTTTCACTCCCCACCATAGGCGAGAGGAAAACTCAGTAGAAAACTTGGGTGTAGCGTCAGGCGATGGGTAGATTAAATAAAATATGGGACGAGACACTTGGCATCTTTGCCAATTTAATTTTGTCCTTTTAGTGTCCAATTAAAAGCAGAAACAGCAAGACGCGTTCCCAAGGTTCTACTCGCTTCATCAGTTGCATGTGACTGATGAAGAATTACTACTTAATACTGCCCCTAGTACAAGAATATAACTTAATTTTATGC